>JAAAKQ030469567.1:6842-23783 GCA_010016005.3 Zanna intricata | reverse complement strand
TCGCTAACAAAACGTTTTCAAGCATATGTTTATTGGAAACTTTTTTCTTATTTTTAGATATAGAATCCGTTTCCGAAGATTGCCGTGCAGGTTTGATACACTCTGTATATATATATATATAAGTATGGAGATGAAAAATATAAGCTATTTTAAAAGAATTTACAACATATTTTTACAGAAATGATTAAGATATTAAAAATAACAGTAAGCATTATACTCTGATATTCTGATTGTTTGAAGTTTAAAAATGGTTAACAATAAAATGTAATTTTTTTTTTTCGGTAATAAATGAAGATATAGATTTGAATATTTAAAAACCAATCTCTAGATTTTTTGAAATTCGACATTGAAATGAATGAAAAAAGGAAAATATATTTGAACAACAATTACTAATTTTCTCCACTTCTAACTATACCAAACGAGATATTCACTATATTTATAGATTATATCATAATATCTATACATTTGAACCTGCGAATATTCTTTAGATAAATAGCTAAAAATCATTTACGGATATTTTTGAATTTCAATTTTATAAGAGGGTCGACGGTGTACGGCTCGGGAATCAACCAACACAATCACTACTACTGATACTGTAATACCGTACGTGCTATGCTACTGGCTGTACCTAAGTTTACTTAAAAAAAAAAACATAAAATTAAAAAAAAAAAAAAATAAGAAATGAAGAGGAAAAATCTCCTAGTGGTTTTTGTCGGTAATGTTAAGAACCAGGAAAAATACATTTTTACCATTAGGAAGAACGTTAAACAGCTTTAACTACTATTTTTAAGTTAAAGCATGTCTAAGCCGTATTCTGCTGATCATTCAAAGTTTCTGGTCCTTTACCGACGAAACTGTTACGCTCAAGAAATTACAGTACAATGATAGATTTTATAAATTGAAACGGTTTTAATTTTTATTTCTCATTATTTTTCTCACAACAACCACAAACTTAAAAACTCGGAGGGACACAAGGAAAGCCCACGAATCGGCTAAACATACCTTGACCACGACGACAAACCCAAGTAATCATATAGTGCGGATGAAGCCACGATCAGAATGCTAGTTATCTTAGAAAGTAAAATAATATTTAAAAAAAAAAAGATTTAAACATTGATTTTAAAAAATGTTGGATTTTAGTGAACAGGGTAATAAATTTTTTTTCTTTTTTTTTTTTAACCTTCGGGACCACCGTTAGGTATTGTTTCAGAGGATGAGATGAATGATTTTTGTAGCGTGTGAAAAATGCCATGCCTGACCAGGATTCGAACCCGGGACCTCCGGATGAAAGGCCGAGACGCTACCACTTGCGCTCCGGAGGCCGGCTGGCTTTATGTATATTCTACGAGTACGAATATGTATGTGCGAATTTGATTTAAAAAAAAACAATATTTTTACATCATTTAGTATTCGTGAAGACTTTGTAACCATTTCCGGTGTACAGAATCCCACCGTTTGAAATTACATGATTTCTTATTCTGTAATAAATTATTTATTCTTTCCATAGAAGGTTTGTCATTAGATCTATTAAAATATACGTTTTTTTTTTGTTTCAAAATCTGTATTATTTCTATACTTAACATTTTTCCTTCTTGTGTAACAAAATATATTTTTTAATTACGAAAATTTAATTTACGAGAATTTTTTTAATTAATTTCAAGAATTAGAAAATACGTTGTTCCAATATTTTTGTAAAGTCATCAGAAATAATAATAAAAATTGAATACATGATATTACGAATAAAAATTAAATTTGAATACCTGATACGTACTGTGACTAAGGTAATCTTAAGAATGTTAAATTCTATTGGTGATTCTAATTATTTAATGAAATAATAAAGGAATTAAATATTAATAATAATAACTACTGGCTCTGCTCCTCCACGGTGTTATTATGGCAAATTAATGTTATATATTTAAAAAATCTACTATAAGCCTGTTGCATTTACAACACGTCTCACTTACACGCTCCTGGTTTTTCTTTATTCTTTCCTACCAAAGGTAAAATACGTGCTCAAAACCTATCTCCAGTGCATCCAGACATTCTACTGGATGGATTAGACCGATTTGTTTTTTTTTCTCAGAATAATCCACAAGTATATCATCAAGCAACGATGGACCTTCAAAGATTTTCTTGTGAGTAATAATCTCGGAAAGTTTCTCAATTAAAGAATAAATTATTATTTTTTGAGAATTTCTGAGAGGAGACAGTTTTGGAGTCAGTCAATGCTTGATAACATATCTGTTGATAATTCCGAGCGGTATAAAAGAAAAACCAATCCGCCCAGTAGAACGGCCAGAGGACTGAAAATAGGTTTTTCAGCCCAACTTTTTTAATGTATAATATTTATAATTGCTTATATTTTTCTTTAAAATTTACATTACACTAAATAAATATGATAACACTTAAAGACTATTGGTAGTAAGTATTCAAATTTCGTTTAGAATTTTTTTTAAAATGAATCTTCAGTTATCGGAGGCATTTTGTAATATTAGTTCAAGGAAGTTATACGTCATGTGCTTGAAATTAGGCGTAGAATATGTTTTTGAAAAGGATTAAATTTTTAAAAATATAAAAAAATAACTTATGCGGCATTTTATTTTAATTTTAATCGATAATTGCATATAATTTTGCCTCTGTAAAAAAAAAAATTACAAATTTTAGGCAGATTTCGTAAGAAAGCTACCAACGGATACCATGATTTGAGTTCCGGAAAATTTCGACATATCTTCTCGTTTCACATCCCCCAGACTCCTAAAGCACAGTCAGTTAATAAGTTTAAATATACATTATAAGTGAGATATATATATATTTTTATTTTTTTTCACTTTCTTGTGAACACGATAACTGCCGTAATTTTTTGCCACACTTTCAATTTGATACATAAAATATAACGACCTAAATCTTGGTCTAGTTCATTAATGGTAAAATCGGACCATCGGTGTGGAAATGGGAGTATTTCGAAAGAAAATTACTATAAGTTTCTTATTAAGTGAAATAACGAATTCGTTTAAAGTTCCTACTATTATTTGGATAACGGCCTAAATAAGTAAAGTTTTTTTGATATCACTAACCACTGGACCAGGGGCTGGAAAAAATGGGGTTTCGAAGACAAAAAAATCATACCTCCCTTAATTGGCACAGTATCGAGTCAGTTTAAAGAGGTAAACATTACCAAAAATTTTTGTTTGTGAAGATTTTTGATATGACTAACCCTTACGTTAAGGGATGACCAAAATATTGCTGGAATTATAAGAAGATGGGGCTTGTCGTATACTAAACATGTAAAACTTTTTTCACATGCAACCATTGTCATATTGAATAAATTTGAAATTTTTCTTATTTTTAAGGTGGAAATGTTTTTTTTCCTACATAGCACCGATGAAATCTACCTCCACATTCTGGCATGCCGAAACGGATTTTTGTATTTAATACAAAATTTATTATCAAAGTAAGTAATTTCAGTAAGAACATAAAAGATTTAACCATTATTATATGAAATCGGCACTGTATTTTATCAGTACACATCAGTATAATTACAATATACGTACAATTGATTGTATACAATACAATATTGATACATTACATATTACATAATACAATAATACAGTACAATAATATTGATAATATACAATACTGATTATAATTATATTACAGTATAATTATAATCAGTGTAGATTTCATATTAATGAAATCTCTACATAAATGTACTGTATTTATGTTCGTCTGTCGATCTCCGTGACGCGAGTGTTAGCGTCTCGGCCTTTCATCCCGGAGGTCCCGGATTCGAATCCCGGTCAGGCATGGCATTTTTCACATACGCTACAATTCATTCATCTCATTCTCTGATGATATTCCTTAACGGTGATTCTGGAGGTAAAAAAAAAAAAAAAAACCTAAAAAAAAAGATAAGAAAGAAAATTATAAATAAAAAAAAATACTTCTAAATGTTAATATCAAATAAATATAAATATTATTTTTGTAAAAATTATATAATGAGATACGAATTTCCTTATGATGGTACCATTATTCTATTTTTTCTCGAAAAAAAAATTTCTTTGTATGAACTACTGTATGTATCTCGTGGAATAGATTGTAATATGAAAAACTGCTGTTGAGTATGCTCACTTCGGGATTGTTTTCCTTTCTTGGTTGAGGACAATTTCTTGATTTACTGTTAAATATAGTATTATTTTGCTTCCATCCTGCGTAAAAAAAAAAAAAACCATAATTTTCCAAAATATTTTAGGAGGGATAGATATCCTTTGCCTAATGAAGGTCTTTTTGCACTAATTCATATGATCTTTGTCTTGTTTCATATGTTGTTTGTCTTGTAAGAAAAAAATTAACTATTTCTTTTTACATATTAACCACTTTCCTTTCCACTTGATCCCTTCCTACTTGTTGGTTTTTCTAACAGATCTCATTAGACATTCAATGGAATCTTACTTTTAATACTTGTTTTATTAAGAAGCTATGATAGTGGTACTTTCTTGAAATATTACTTTATATCTGGTGAAAATAAAGAACCTGGCGTTTAAATACTTATTATTTAATGCTCGACCTCCTCAACTTTCTTTGTAAGCACATTCACTCCAATACTGATTCTAAAAAAAATAGCGTATCGATAGAGATTTGTTGTCATGTATTGTACATAATGTACACATATATCGTGTACAAAGTTGTGCTTAGTTGGTTAAAGAGGGTGGGGATTTGGAAGAAGTCTTCAATGTGATATTCTCTGGGAAGCAGTAGATCAGTAATCTAAGTTTAATAAAAAAAAGGTTTTTTTTTCAATCATTTAAAAAAAAAAAATTCACTCTAAAAATAGCAATATACTTAAATTATAAAAAATTCTGAGAGTTAAGTGATAAAAAAAACAAACATAGAAAAATAAAAAGATCTAAAAAGTAATTCTGGCAAGACTATAAAAAAATAAATAAATAAGTTAAGAGACATTTTTATTTAAGTTCTTTTTTTTTTATTGTTTTATATGGGGCTTAAGCAACGATCTTTAAAGACTTCAAGAATATATACTGATCTCAGGGTCAACAGGTCGGTTACACCGATGAGGCTATTCATCTCTAACTTAGTCTGGTTTTCCTTTAGCTGGTGGAATAAAAGATATATATTAATGAAAAATAAAAATAATTCTATTTTTCATCTGCTTTTTACAATCTGATGAATTAAGTTGTTGTAACTTTTGTTAAGTTATGTATATTATGGTCGTATATTTATGCAAGTATAATTTTATTTAAGATTCTAACATCCCTTTGTGTATCTTTGCAACTATTATTTTTATGAGGTGGGAAAAAACTGTAATAAAATAATTCATGAGTTATATTCATGAATTGGTTAAAATGATTCATTCTGAACTGTCAGCCTGGGTTTAGTCTGGTGATGAAATCAATGGATTTCATCCCATACTTCATACTTCCTAGAATATGTATTTTTTCTAGTGTTTGTACTTAAAATAAATAACTACATAAGTCGTTTTTATTGTTAAAAGAACTTCTTTCATATTTAATTTTAGAGATATTAAATATTTTGAAAACTAAACAAAAATCAATACTTAAGTTTAAAAATATACAGAAATACGTTTTATTAGAGAATTCTGAAACAGTTTTATTTTTATTTTTGTTCATGTAGTGGGGATCAACTACAGTAATCAGTAATCTTAATCACAAGCAAAAACTTTCCCAGTCTTATTAAAATAAGCGACTAAGTCAAAAGGCCAATCTTGTCAATCAGATTATCTGAAACATGTTTTCATAAAACAATAAAACCCCAGCAGAACACATATGACAAGTATGTATAGAACCCTTGCCATTCATTTAGCGCTTTCTGACCACATCGTTACTTTGTGTGCTTTGTGTGTCTTACATTACCTTGCGTGTGGGCCTTCCATGAGATGTATCTGTCCAATGTGAGACCTAAAAAACAAACTTTTTCTTTGTTTTCAATAATATTTCGTCTAAACTGTGCTTCTATAAGCAAATCTTTTCCTTGTGAAACATTTTTTCTGTGAATATTTTACTGTTTTTAAAAACATTTTATATGTGTGAAATAATGTTATATATTAAGTAATAATAATATTATTATATTATATACGAGTATATAATATTGTATATACGAGTTTAGATGCCTTCTATTATTCAAGTGTAGTGACAGGGGATTACCATCAAATTTAAACTAATAAAAAAAGTTAAAAAACAGAAATAAAAAAACTTTAAACTTGCTGAGTGCTGAACATTCTTCTTCTTTTTCCGGTTAACAGCCCTTAAGCTGGTTGGCAGTAGCTATCCATTCTTCTCTCTTATCAGTTTTTCTCTTTAGTTCCCAGTATGAATTACAGTTCATATCATCCATTATCTGTTTTATGAACTCTAAACGTGGTCTTCCCCTACAATTTTTTCCTTCCACCATTCCTTCTATCAGGCTTCTAACTAGGCCTTGGTGTCTAAGAATATGTCCTATTAGTTGCACTCTTCTTCTTTTCAATTCTTTTGGCAAGCTTTTCTCTTCATTAGCTCTCCTAAATATCTTCTCATATGATACTACTTCTATCCAATTTATCTTCAGCATCCTTCTGTAACACCATCTTCAAAAGCCTCCTCTTTTCAGCCTCGCCAATTGTCCATGACTCGCTCCCATATAATGCAATACTCCACACAAATGTTCTTAGTAAATTCTTTCTCAACTCAAGGCTAATATGATTTGATGCAAAAAAAAATTTTATTTTTGTAAAAGGCATTATTTTCCTGATGTATTTTTCTCACTATTTCTTTTTTGCTTTTTCCATCATTCCTTATTTTACTTCCTAAGTATTTAAAACATAAATACATAATATTAGTAAGAACATTATTAATAATAAAACAAAATAAATTAAAGAAAAAAAAAATCCTATACAGCTCTGAAAAAAAATTATATCTACACAAAAAATCTACTAAAAAATTATAACTAGTAATAATTACAACAGTCTTAAATCCAAAATTTCAACATTCTACGGCTAATCGTTTTTGAGTTATGCGAGAAACGTTCGTACATACGACGAAGCTAGTCAAAACCAACGTCACGTCGAAGCTAGTCAAAGGGATTCAAGGATGATCAAGACGGAGATTTCCTTGAAATCTGAAATTTTTTGCCAAATTAAAAGACTTCATTGCTGACTTTTGCATGCAATAGTCAGAAATGAAGTCTTTTCATTTAAGTCACCAAGCATTTCATTTAGTTTACTTGGGCTCTCCGCCAATACCGCCATGTCATCAGCAAAACGTATACATTCTGTTCTTCTTCCCTCGATTTTCATTGCTCTTTTCCTATTCAGATAGCACTCAATTATCTCTTCTAGAAATACGCTAAACAGCATTGGTGATGTGCAGTATCTCTCTGCCTAACTTCTCTTCCATTTCCATTCTTCCTGACATTTAGTCTCCTACTCAATCATTAGGATTATTATGCAGATAAAAGATAACAAAAATTAGTCCTTAAAGAATAGAAAAAGTAATCACGGTATTCCATGAGTGGGACTACAGACAGATTCTTACCTGATTCCAAGGATAAAAGATTCTCCTCACGTTCTAGCTTCATCAGTGTAGAAAATCTAGCTGATAAGAGATAAGGACAATGATGGTGGTGAGAAAGGATGATTTACTATTGAAAGTATATTTTGGTTGCTAACCGCCTTGCCCTATACACAAAACTATCCCTTAAATGTATATCAGGGTACTCTTTAAAGTTTAGAAAACTCAGTGGACGTCCAGGCCAGAATGGATCGCTGGACAAGAGACTCTCTCTTTCTTTCTTTTTCTGTTTAGTCACCGGAACTACCGTAAGGTATTACTTCAGAGAATGAATGAGAATGATGTGTATGAATGTGAATAAAGTGTAGTTTAGTACAATCTCAGGTCGACCACTCCTGAGAAGTGTGGTTAATTGAAACCCAACCACAAAAGAACACAGGTATCCACGATCTAGTATTCAAATCCGTATAAAAGTAACTACCTTCACTAGGATTTGAACCTTAGAACTCTGACCTCGAAATCAGCTGATTTGCGTGTCGCGCTAACGACTAGACCAGCCCGCTGGACCAGAAACTGGCTTCTTACTACCTACGATGTTCTGTCGTAGTACTTTAAACTCTTCACTGTATTATTAGCATCGTAAATATTGCCTTAGATAACCCAGAATGAACAACCCACATATAATTACGCTTTTTAAATTTTAATTAATAATAATTTAAATTTTACTCTTCCAATTTAACTGCCCAACTTTTTAGAAATACATTCCATGAACCTATTAATTTATTGTACTGAATTTTTTTATTTCATTTATTTATGTAATTTAATTTTTAAAATCCATCACATCTAAAAAAAAAACAAGGAAATAAAATTAATAAAAAAAAGAATTTAAAGAATAAAAATAAGAAGCAAAAATACGAGTATAACTAGAACAATAAAAATAAAATTATAGATGATAATTTTTTTTGAAATTTCCCACATTTTTAATTAAAAATTGCAAATAATAATCTTATTTTAGATTATAAATGATTACGTAGAAACCACCCATCATATGACTCGTATTTATTCATACGTATTTTTCCTACTTTATTATTTTTTTATTTTATTTTGAACTAAAATAATAATAAAGGCAAACAAAAATCTGTTCTAATTAAATGTATTTGTTTATTTTTTTATTTATTTATTTTTTTATATCTTGTTTTTTTTTTTATTATGTAAGACGTAACCTAGTTACATACGATGTTTTTACTTTTCTTTATTAATTTATTTTTCTTTTATCATTATTAATAAAATAATGTGGCAGTGGGTTACAAGAACTGAATTCTAAAATGATGATATATATATAAGTACAAGATACTTATATAATATTTTAAATGCCGTATAAGATAATACGTTTCATACAAATTGTAAAATAATGTCGGTTCAGTATAATTTTATACTCTCGGTAGATAAATTACGCTTAATATTATACTCCATGCAATTTTTTATGTTCCTCAATTAATAATCATGAAATACTAGAAAATTCAGTTTCTTAATATTAAAATTGAAATTTTTAATACTGGTTTTTCTTTACATAATATGGTTGAGAAGTTTCATTATCACTAATCAATTATTATCACAGCTATGATAACATATATCTTACATGTTGTTGGTACAGGACCATGATTCAGATCCAATTACGTACGTAGTTGTCTTTAATACACAATTAATATACTGGTGTAAATGTGTTCTTAACTACTTGAATCCATTTTCTCAATTATTTAATTTCTTTTTGAATTTCGAATCTAATATTATTTATTTTTAGACCGAAATATGGAATTTAATGATCGAAATAATTTTATTGAGACTTGTTATTACTCCTTTGTAAGTTTATTTTCATGTGTTTTTTTAATGATTTAAATATGAAAGACGACCTATTCAATTTTATGCATTTCAGAAATATTTTAAATAAAATGTATGATTTATTTGTTGAAAAATAATTATTTACTGAAATGGATAAAAAAAACTTGCACATGTAAGACTTTCTGCTAACATATATCAATCTATTCTGAAATATAAAGATCTAAAGAAAACCTTTGTTTAAAAAAAAAAAAAAAAATATCAATTAACAAAAAATTAGATTTTCTGTTCTCAAAAATTTATTTCCCATCTAATCTATTTTAGTACCATTTTTTTTTGGGAAAATAACAATATATTTTTCAAAAAATAAAAAAGAAGAAATTTCAGGTTTTTTTCAACTTTTTCCACGAAATTCACCTTGCACGCTAATAAAAGTAATATATAAATTCAGTTGTCATATGTCATGCAATGTAATTTTTCACTTTAATGCGTCTAAGTAGGAATTGAGATTTACTTATTATAACTAACTATGAATGAAATAATATCGATAGTTATAAATTTAAGAAAATGCAATTTGAAAAATTTTATTAGCTATTACAGTTGTACAAAAAAAAGAAAAAGTAAGAGTAAATAAGAAATTTATGAAATATTGATTTTGTTTGTTTTTAATTTAAAACATTTATAAAAAAAAAAAAACTATTTTAAACAATTAAAATATTTGGTTTATCAAACAAGATAAATTCAGATTTCTAGTTAAGTCTTCGAAAGAAAAAATTTTACTGCAACTTGTACAGAATTTGATGATATTAAGTGAACTGCTTATGATAAAGATCTAACGACTGATTTTTTTTTTTATCTAAGCAGAGCTCATAAGTTAAATCAGTAGGTACTGGAAAACTGGAGATAATTGCATTAATATGGAAAACAGATTAAGGTTAAATTGGCAGTAACACAACGAGTCTGGCTTAAATGTTTAATAGTGAGGTGGAGTTCCTCAGAAAAACGGTTTAGGGCACCTGTTATTTATTATTTATATAAACATTCACTAGTAAAATATGTCTAAAAAATATAGTTTTAGGACCAATGAATTATTTATTTATAACAATTCTAAATTAGATTAATAATAGCGTTATAAAAGAAAATAAACAAAAAATTACTACGTTGATTTTCAATTAACAAATTTCTAATTAATATTAGAAAAAAAGAATCAAAATTATATTTTAACTCAGTAAGTAGTTATGGTTTTTTAAACAAGAAATAGTAGCTTCTGTTTTGCAACTTCAGTCAGATCAAAATGATTAGTTGAGTGATTATTTACAACATAATCAGAAAATGTAGATGTTTTTGTTTTGAATAATAATCAAACAATTTGCATGTCAGGAAATCAGAAGAAGAATAATGATGAAGACAAATCAGAAATACGTATTTAAACTGGAGAAATAAAGATCCAAAAACAAATAAAAATTTGTAAGTAATATGTATTAAAATAATAGCATGATTTAATAATATAATTAATCTTTCCTTTTAATTTTAGCTTACGGAAAATATTTTCCTTGTCATCAATTGACAAGATTAACAAAAATTAAGTTGCAGAAAATATTCAGAAATATATATAGTATTGCAAGTTGACTATCTCTTTTGTCTTAAATGTAAGACTATTGATACATGCTTTCTAAAATAACTCAATGAATTTTTGAACTGATCAATTTTCTTTTATTGTAAATATTTGAATTGATTCATTTTTTTTTTTTTGTGAACTTAACTCTTACTGAATAGAGTAGTAGTATAAAGTAGTAGTAGAATAGTTTGGATTGATAAAACCAATGAAATGTGAAAAATACTTAAAATTATTTATTTATGTTTAATTATTTATTTGTGTTGTGAGATGTGGAGTTCCACAGAGCAGTGTTTTAGGGAACTTGTTATTCATTATCTATGTAAACAATCGGAAGGACAATATGACCAAAAAACGTAGCTTTAGGACGAAACCAGTGAATCCTTAATGAGGTTAGAAACAGTATATAAAAAATTTGGTTAATTTTGGTAATTTGGTAAATTTGGTTAATAAAAAATTATTTCTTATTTATTATTCTATTATTAAACAATTTATTTATGAAGAAAAAATTTAATTAAGTCAATAATTATTTTTGTATCTACTTTTTTATCCAGTTGGATTTTAAACTTTTATATTTGAAATAAGTATTTTTTATTGTAAATTAGTGATGGCTTTTTTTTTGTTGATCGATTCTTTAAAAAATAATTGGATTATTTATTTTTAATTCAATTTAGTTTCGAAAAAAATTTTCCCATTAAATTTTTAAATTCATGCATGAAATTTGATTTAGAAAATAGCATCTATAATTCATTTATTTATTTCATTGTTCTGTGACTTTTAGTTCTTGAAAAATATCTTTATAATAATAAAAATAAAAGATTAGAATTAAAAAAACAGTTGAAAGGAAGATAGATTTCTTTGTTTTAATTTTTTATTCTATGAACTGTAATGATTGTGAATAAGTTTTCTTTTTCTTTGATGTCATCTCTTTTTCATTTTATTTTCTTTATTTTAATTTAATTTTTATTGTGTTGTTAACGGCTTAACGTGATTGAAATGAATGAAAAGATACGAATTGTAAAAATTAGATACATACAGATTCATGATCTTTTTTCCTTAATAACCTTGAATCAGTTTAACGCATGATTGATTCACTTAAATTGAACTGTGATATCGATGTAGGGATGGTTATTAATGCGCGTGGATATACTTATTTATATCCTACGTTATAAATGGAAATTGTATAACAAAAGATTTTTGTATAAAATTATTAATATTTTTTATTCATTCAGTAAATAATATTAAATGAAAAATAAATTGAATTTTTTTTTTTTTTTTAGTTAATTCATAAATATTAGGTCGTTGTACTTACTAAACGAAATTATTCCTGTTTATTTTTTCTTTTTAAAAGTTATTTAAAATGAATTTTATTTATAAAATAAATAACTGAGTATATTCTTTCTCCCTCTTTTGCTTCCGGTCTCTCATCCTCTTTTCTCATATTTCTTTTTTAAATTAATATTATATTAAAATGAATATATTTACTGTTTATATTTTTTGAAATATTTTTCTTTAATGTATTAATTAAAATGTTTTGTATTGGTGAACTTCATGTCGATCTTTTGAAGAAAATTATTTTTATATTTATCGGATTTTTTGTAAAAAAAAAGTCTTTATTTAATCACTTAAAATTACTATATAAATAAATATCTCCAGTTTAGGTATTCATAAATAATTTTAAGAATGTGTGAACTATTTGACTAAGATTTCCTGGAAGGAAAATATAAAGTGTTCTTGAATTAGTTAAAAAATCAGGAGTCGATTTAAAAAAAAATTAAAAATTTGTAATAACTGTTAAATTTTTTAGTTTTGTTTGTAATCTTATATTATTATATCTGATACGACTTAAATCACACTTTTATTTATGAAAATTCCGATTTTGAAACATATTTAAGTCTCAAGTTTCATTCTTATGTAAGAAACTTGACATGAAATTACCTTAGTTCATCAAATTGGAAATTTGTTTTTTTGTTAAATTTTGAAAATTCAAACAAACCTGCTGATTTGTAACTTATCAGCTTCAGATTTTTTAGTAAAAAAATAATAAAACTATTATTATTATTATAAAACAAAGATTTAGAAAATTAATTAAGCGGTAGAGTTAGTGATTTCTTACGGAATTGATCTAAAAAATAGAATTAAATAGATCTACAGAATATTATCTGCAGTAATTTTTTGAGAAACCTAGATGAAAACCAATAAATGGAGGTAAAATCCCTGTTTTTTTTTTTTTGTTTGACTTACAGTATATTTGTTATGAGTACCGATAAAAATTTTAAACAAAACTTGTAGAGCTAAGATAAGTTGAATAAAACAAAGAAAAGTTAGAAAAAATCGAATTATATTTAGAAACAGTACCTTAGACAAAATTGCATTATCCGTATCAGTTTATTATAAATGCTCAAAAATGAATCCGCCATTTTCAATACATTTCTTGGCACGTATCCGCACTTCTTTATTTGCTAATTTTTAGGGTTGTCCTTAAGTTGCTCAGCCGCATCCATGCGGCTGAATAATGCGGCATCAATTCGAAGAATTAATTCCTCACGAGAATATATTTTCGTTTTGTATAAAATATTTTTCAGTCAGAAAAATTTTAAAATGTTAGATCAGGCGATGTTGGTACTCAGGAATATGGACACCTTCACAACCGATCCATTCCTCAAGGAAATGATGATTTAAGTGAGTGGAAACTGTACAAGAGAAGTGGGAAGTCGCGCCATCGTGCTGAAAGTATACTTTGCTTTTCAGCGCTTTGGAACATCTTCAAGCAGTTGCGGCAATTCTTCTTGAAAAAAGTACAAGTAGATCTCACCATCTAAGTGGCCAGGCCATATGAACGGTCCAAACTGTTAATTATAAAGAAGGCCGCACCATACACTGACACTAAATCGATGTTAAAAATTGACTACCAGCGTTTCATGAGATTTTACTTCAGACTTTGTTTGCTCATTACGTAAGTTTATGACGCCATCTCGAGTGAAGTCTGCTTCGTTGGTAAACAGAACATACTAGTAGAATTGTAGATTTGAATTCCACCAGTTGCATAACTCCAAGCGAAGACCTTCTCCTGGGTGTTGATATTGTACTGGCTGTTTATGATAAAGCTAAAACTAGTTTTGTTTAAATGTCCAAACTATCGAAAGCGAAATTTTGATGCACTTAGAAATAAGTTATGACTGACGCCTCGGCTCTGCTGAAATAAATTGATAATATGATTTGTTTTTTTTAGTTCTTAAAACTCACAGAAACTCTTGATTTTTTATTAGCATGTGTTCTGATTTTGTGTTTTTTCACGGGTTGTGTTTATTTCTCACATATCTTTTCAGATATCGTCCGTCCAGCCTCTATTCTCGTTTGAGTTTTGATATAAGTATGGATATGTTTTGTGAATCTTATCTCATTTGTGCAAAAAAATATAGGTATAAACTTAAATCATGCATTTTCATATTATATGAGTGAATTTTCTACAGACTGTAGAGTTCCTTGATGGTTCAAAGTTTGCAATTATCATTGGATTTCCTTGGACCTAGGATTTTCTTGAGGATCTTTCTTTCTTTGCGTTCATGTACTTGGGTATCGCGTTCTATTAGTAGCCCCAGGCATTCTGTGGCATTCAAGCATCTCCGAGTTGGATGAAGATATTGTAGTTGCGGATTTTGGCGTTTATGAAAATTTTTATTTTACATGTTATGGGTGAGTTTGTAGACTTCCTCTTTTTCTGCTCGTCCATTTATTATTTATATAATAATATTAAAAAACATTTCTCATATAATCTTATTTCTCCCCATTTAAAAAAAATATCTTTTCCTTTCTTACCTAAAAGAGCTGAATCTTTCCATATTTTTTCTTAAGAAAAATGTATCCTAAATTTTTTTTTTTTTTAGCGTAATTGTGGATGAAAAAGAAATTCTATTTTCTAGAAATATAATTTACGTTTTCTTTATTTATCTAGTACTGAAATGAAAAATTCAATTTTTTTTAAAAAAGTTAATGAGTTCAACAAAAACTCCATAGTTTTTTTGTTACTAATACAAAATAGGATTTCTTACTTTTAAAAAATAGAACAACTAAATTAAAAAAAAATGTAATTTCAAACAATACAATAAGTTCAATAATCGTTGAAATTCCATGTTAGTTATCAAAATATTTTTAGAATTTTGTATTATCTGACTACTATATCTACAATTGTAAACCTAAAGTAATAAATTTTACGGATATCCAAATGTTATATAACATAATAGTGAGAAAATATGAAATTATAAGAAGGAATGAGCTAACAAGAAAGATGTAATGAAATAATAACAAAATGTGTATTTTTTTTAATTAAAACGATATAAAAAATGAAAAATAGGATATTTGATTAGTGTTAATTTATTTATATTTTAATATTATTATAACTACCTTAAGTAGTTAAAAATCAAATACGAATTTTTGTGAAAGATTCCAATATAAATTAGAAAGACGTATATCTCACTTGATATTCAACTTCAGAAATTACAGTTGTTGGATAATCCTCCACAAAGATTAAAACAGCAATGGGACAGCTATTTCATAGTATTATTAGTAAATTTACAAAATAAGAACTAAAAAAGGAAAATTTTCAATTTAATAATGTAATACTACTTTAACTTAAACTTTCATAATCTTTTTACTCAAGAGATACCGCTAAACGGTCCATTGTCTTTGTCACTTATATCAAATTTGTATACATAATTCACAATCATCCCTACTATCTCGTTGTATTATTTGAAGGAATAAATAAAGGATGTTAAAAGAAAATAAATAACTAAATATAATTTATCAATTTTTTTTTTAAATCTACGGATATTAATATCAAAATCTTCACCTAGCCTCATCAGTATACTAACCAATACGAATTTTTCCTCATAACAATAAAGTCTACATTTAACTATCCATAGTTAATGCAATATAGTATAGAATTTTTTCCATTTCGAAAAAAAAGACGAGGCCTTGTACTTGGATATGGTCGGTGGTCTGTGAGCGAGCAGCTGGAAGCAATCTGCCAAGAAGAACTAGCAGTTAGCAAGCTGCTGTTAAACTCCCAAGGCTGATTCTAATCTCTTCTCGGATTACACCGTGGGACAATATAATAAGAATTAGGTTGTTAGATACAGCTAGTCGTGAAATACAGTATAATAAATAAATCTAGACAGTCTTGCGGTATATATTTACATCTATACAGTTTAATAATACTTTCTTGGTAGTTGTTTTCAAATTGATAACCATTTTTTGTTAAAATAACATTTTATATTGTGTCACAAATAAGATTTAACAATTTTTTTTTTAGATAAAAATTAAATTATTGGTTTAAAAAAATTGAAATTAAAGTAAAAATTATTTAAATGTAAAGAGTAAATGTATAAATATTTTAGTTATATTGCCTTATGTACGTATGTATTGCCTGGTGATGTATCTGATAAATTGCTTACTGGCATTCTATACTTCGCATTTATACACATATTTTTTGTACTATTATTTTAACTATTATGTATTTTTCTACTGAACTGTATTTAAAAAAAAAAAAAAAAAAAAACATGTATGGTACCACGGAAGACTGAAATTAAAAAATGTCAATATTTCAATAAATGTCGACACATACCAAATCAATCAGTGAAAAACACAAATAAGAAAATATTTGCTTATATTATTATACACTCGGACCTTCGCCGGTATATGTCGACAAACACAGACAAGTCCTGATGGGGGTCGGAATGATAAGTAGAAATTTCTAAGGTAAATATTAGAGAAACCCTAGTAAAAAAAAAGGAAGTTTAAATTTAAGGCAAACATAAGCTTCGCTCGCTAACCTCGTCTAATTAACGTTAAATATATAAATTATATATGTTATTCTCCAACATCGGAGGCGATTAATCAAATTCAACGCATTCAGCATACACTGATGATGAAAGTTGAATAAAAATATTTTATTATAAAACTGAACAA
>JAAAKQ030469556.1:10161-23783 GCA_010016005.3 Zanna intricata | reverse complement strand
AGTTTACCAGACATCGCCCAACAATTTAGTCGAGTTAAAGGCACGAATTACTGAAGAGATGGAACGTATCTCGCCGGGGATGTTAAAAAAAGTCTTCAGAAATATGGTAAACCGTGCTAAGCACTGTTGTTAAGTGGGAGGGGGCCATTTTCAACACTTATTGTAAATTTTACAATCTTTACCTTCCCGTTTAGATTGCGCTATAGCTCTAGAAGGGAATTTTAATCGGTTCAATTTGGGTATATGCGGGTTTCACCAGATCTTGACGGTTTGAACCCTAAGGTAATGTACCCCAAAACCAAAAAATCGGATGAAAATTTTCCAGATATTAATGTTTGAATGTACATGTGTATATTCGATGTTAGCCTATAAATTACCTTAAATCACCAGAACTACTGGACCGATTTTGACAAACAAGATCAGATTAACTCTATATATCGGGTATTGGTATCATTAAATTTTCAACTTAAAAGGTTAAGGAGGTGAGGCTGTACAGCAAAGTTACCTTCAGTATTTTTAGGCGAGATTTTGCCTAATTAAAGTCATATTTTTCTTAGGCACATTTGTTACAAATTAAAAAAATATCAATATTTGCAAAAAAAAAAAGAACTTTTGCAAAATCGCACCGCGATCCCAAAATATGCTCTAAACTATTGCTACATTGTGATTTAGCAGTAGTGAGCACACACACACACACACACAAACACTAGTGAGCGATAGAATTAAATAAATGAATAAAATTTTTTTTTCTTTTGTTTAACCTCCGGAACTACCGTTAAGTTATATCTTCCAGAGTATGAGATGAATGAATTGTAGCGTGTGTGAAAGATGCCATGCCTAACCGAGATTCAAACCCGGGACATCCGGATGAAAGGCCGAGACGCTACCACTCGCGTCACGGAGGCCGGTAAATGAATAACATTTAAAGTGTTATAAAGTTACTCGGTTTGGCTGGGTCTCCCCAGCGGTTAATCCTCGCGGCTATACCAGTCTGCCGACCGTATAAGCGAAATTTATTCTATGTAAGTGTTGTGTAATTACATTACCTTCCTTAGTGCCGACCGTAGCAGCTAGTACTGACACACCCACGCGAATTAAATATCGGTATGCGTGCGAGCTTTAGTTAGAATCATTGAATCAAAAAATATGTATATATTTAAATAAAATTATAAATATTTTTAATTAAGTTGTGTGTGCATGTATATGTAAGCCGTGCATCAGAAACAACCCATCGTAGTTGTATAAAGAAAGTCCAGCCCTACAACTATGTTATCAGCTTTTTTCCATGTGCCTTATTAATATTTCTCTTTTTGAAGAGAAGAGATTTGATACAAACAATTCCATTCGTATGTAATTTAGTACTACTTTTATCAATTTAATATTTTGCTCACAGTATAAGAAAATGGATATTGGTTTCTTGTGTAACGTTAATTTTTAGTTATGGATGAACATAAAATTTTATCTTTTGCAATGAAATATCTACTGGAAGGCATTCCCAAATTTAATAATTTTTAAATAATAAAAAAAAATTGAATTATGAACATTATTTGAATAACAAGTTACCTTATTTTATTAAATGTCTTTAATAGGAATAATATTTACTGTTTTATGGAGTAGGTAATAATAATACAAACATGACAAATCATTTGTTTCTAAATCAGTTTCTACGTACAGTGATCGTTTGTCATTTTACTAAAATTTTTCAAAAACTACTAAAAATAAAATTCTAGAAACGAATTTTTTTGATCAAATTTCATATAAAAACCAGTAAATTAATCTTTAATTTGGACCTCAAGAATTACAGTCTAGTTTAATTTTATTGAAGACGTAGAAATCAGGGCGAAATCTTTCGCCAGCCGAAACTCGCTAAAGAAGCATTTTTGTATGTAATTTATTCAAGTTTTCTTCTTTATTTTGACCAGTAGAACATGTCCTGAAATTTATTACAACATTCTTGGTGAAAAACCTGTATATATATATATATATATATTTTCTTTTTTTTTCTGTTTATCTTCCTGAACTACCAAAAGGTATTATTTCAGTGGATGAATAAGGATGATATTTATGAATGAAGTGTAGTCTTGTACAATCTCAGGTCGACTATTCTGAGAAGTGTGGTTAATTGAAACCCAACTACCAAAGAACACCGGTATCCACGATCTAGTATTCAAAAACGTGTAAAAATAACTACCTTTACTAGTATTTGAATCGTAGAACTCTCGACTTCGAAATCAGCTGATTTTCAATGTCACGTTAATAAATAATAAACCAGCCCGGTGGGATATATATATAAAATATGTTTTATATATTTTAATAATATATACAAAATGTATCACGAAGTTCTTCTGTGAAATTCTATTCTACTCCTGAAAATAATGGAAAAAGTTCATTTAAATATATGTTCTAAAATGTTTCGTTTGCGAGTTACAGGTAGTGAAAGATTTCGCTTGGATTTCAACTATCCCGATGAAATGAGGTCATAATGAAATTTTTAGAACGTTAAGTAGGAGACAAAATTAGTGAATTCTTACAGTTTTTGACCTGGAAATAGAATAAAATAGGTCCCAGAATCGTATCTGGAGTATCTTTTGAGAAATCTTGGGTAAAATCAATAGATTAGAATAAAAAAACTCTGTTTTTTTTTTTTTTTTTTTTTTTTTTTTTTGTTTGTTTAACATCCGGAACCACAATTAAGTATATCTTTAGAGGATGAGATGAATGAATTGTAGCGTGTGTGAAAAATGCCATGCCTGACCAGGATTCGAACCCGGGACCTCCGGATGACAGGCTGAGACGCTACCACTCGGCCACGGAGGCCGGCACAATAACTTTGTGAAATGGTTAATAAACACATGAAACTTTTAAACCAAACTTGAAGAGAATTTAATTCTGAATAAAATGGCATAGAATAAAATGATAAAACAAAGAAAAATGAGGAAAAATTCGTATCTTATTTAGAAACAATACATTATTATATTTGTCAGAAAAGTACTTATTTAACGTAAACAAAAACCGAATTCTTTTTTGGTGAAGTTAAAATTAAAAAAAAAAAAAAAAAAAAAAAGATTTATTTTTATAAAATGCTGTTCTGGATATAACTGGGGGTGTACTATATGTCGCATGTTAATTTATCTTGAAGATTCCTTTTTTTCATTTAAAATATTATTAAACTTATAAATCTGGCATTGAATCATCAATGGAATACCAGTCGGCCGATATTTCTTAAATTCCGATCCTTCAGTAATTAACAAATTATAAATGTTATTGATCTACTTATAATATCATATAATTCTGTACTGTGATAAAGAAAATTTTTAGTTATTTGAACAAAAATAGATTAAAACAATAAAAATTCGCAAAATCTGTAAAAATACGAATCTGAAATTTGTTTGAATGCTTTTTAATTTATTTTTAGAAAAAAAAAAAACAAATAAAACGATCATTAAATCTGCGGAATAACAGCTTAAATTCACTCTTCAATATTTTCCCAACCCAACCACTCCAATGATCCTTTTAAAAATTAATTGGAATCAACTCCGTAATACGTATGCTAAATTAAATTTTAAACGAACGTTAAGTTATTTAAAGAAAAATATTTTTGTTGGTCAAAAAATAACTTCTATCCCTGATTTTTTTTATTTCTCTTTCTTGAAAATATGAAAGATCTAAATTAAAATTCCTTAATAATTGACAAAATAAAAATAAAACTAAATGTTATTTTTTCCCTTAAAATCTTATTTTCTTAAAACACTATTATAACATTTTCCTAAAACATCAGTTACGGTATTATACATTGAATCTGTATACAAATTTTCTGATTATTGCATTTTTTTTTTATTAAGAAATAAACTATACAACAATTTTTCCCCAAAAAAATATAAGCTTATAATAAATGTTAAATAATTAAAATATAAGCTTATTATAAAAAAGCTTATTAAAAATTTAAGCTTATTATAAATTTTAAATAATTAAAAACGTTCAATAAAGCAGATTTTTAACTTATACAGTTTAAATACAAAACTCCAAGAAATTTAAAAAAAAACTTAACATTAATTAAAAAAAAAGCAGATAAACGAAAAAAAAGATTAATGTAAAAGCTTAGTAAATAATTTGTTGCTATAAGTACGTATGTAAATTAAAAAAAAAAAAAGAAGAAGTATCCAAACATTTTTCCTACAGAAAATTTATAACAACAGAATAAGTAAGGGTGGCAAAAAAAAAAAACATTCCTGTTGTAAATATTTCTCTAGTCAAAATGACGTAAGTATATATGTAAATGTAAAAGCATGATACTGCATAAAATAACCATCTCTATAAGATTCGATATTGTGTATTCTCATCATCTGCTTGTTAACAGATGCAGGTCACATAAACACATGTGCGCGCCCACGAAGATATATATATATATATATACTATGTACGGACCTCTTTTTTTTTTTTATAACAAATAGATTATTACATAGTGTGACTTAAAAGGACATGCATGACCGAGTGAGCTTTCGTGTTTTTAGCTTCCCCTGTAATCATCTTCATAATTCTTTTACCCTAACAGACACACAAATTGCCCTATTTTACGAGCAACATTTATCCTTCCAATTCAGAACCCTTACCTACTTTTATAATACTCATGAGGGTTAAATTTAATCGAATATAATTTTTATTACCCTTTCTATATCCTTTCCTATTTAAGTATATATTTGACTAAATAAAATACTTTGCTAAAATATAAAGAAAATAAATATTTACGCTTAATTAAATAAATATATAAATATAATATACATTATAATATAATTATTATATTATTTTATATATATATATATCTTTTATTTATTCATTTTCATAAATTAGTTATATTATATATATATTTTTATATTTTGTAAAAATATAATTTAATGTTTATCGATGCAATATAATACTTATACATATGTTAAATTCAATTTTAGATTGCTACAAATCTATTAGAATTTTTTGATTTTTTCAATTCAAGGGAAATTTCCTTTAACAGTTAATACATTATAGTTAGTAACATTTGTTGGAACTAAAGAACAAATATTCTGATAAAAGATGGTATATTAAAATTATATTCACATAAGGAAATGCGTTTGTGTTTGGTTCGTGTTTTATCTGTCATTTCAATGTTTAAACGGAAAAGATTTTTAAAGAAGTTTTGAATGATTTTCAGAGATAATAACAGTGATTGAGTGGATAAGTGGATAACACAGAATTCATGACTGATATCGTAGAAGAATTATACAGTTATTAAATAGTAAAAGTTGTAATGGCATAATGGATTACAACTGAACATTAAAAAGACTAAATATATGGTAATAGATTAATGATAGTATTAGTCCATAGTATAGTAGTCCATAATTATAGTATTAGTAGTCCATAATGATAGTATTTTCGTTAATAGTTTCCCTCTTTTATTAGTTTTATATACTCAGAATGCTAACAGTATGACTGGGACTTTTCATAATTGGGACCAATCCCAGTGTAATATATTGTAACAGGAGCAGTATAACGGATCCGGGTAACTGATTCCTTCCAATCAAAAGGAAAGAATGAGAAAATAACAACAAAAGAAATCCAGAAGGAACTAAAAACGATCCTTTTTCTCAGGCTGACAGGTTCTTTAAAAAATCAGTTCTTTGTAATACAGACAGTAGCACATCCAGCAGCTGTTGTCCGACGAAAAGGGTTACCAGAACGGAATAAGAATTTATGGGAAAACCTGTACCGGACGATAAAAGTTATTACGCTTCAAAAATTAAGGAATGAGGCGGGTACAGGTTCTGTATAGGCCAGTGGATAAAAATACTGCAAGGCCCGCAGGAACGGGCAGTAGTTAAGCGAGAAATTCTATGAGTAGTTCTGCCAGGCCGTGTTTGGTATATTAGCGATAATAGCGAGTAGTTCTGTTAGTAGTTCTGCGAGGCCGTGTTCAACGCGATTCCGGTGATGGCAGTATCAGTAAGTGTGTAGTAATAAAAAGTTAAGAGTACGTAAAAAGCATTCCACCGTAGACAGTGACTGAATGCAGGAAGTTTAATGAGTTATTAGTAAACAGTAGTAAAGTTATAGAGTTATATCCATTCACAAAATGAGGATAGTTCTTTTGTAAACAGTAAAAGCAATAATATTTGCAGAAATTGAATTGTATGAACTTTAGATTTCTAATCTTATCTTGCTCGAAATGCAACGTCACATTATAGCGGTCATTAAAACGTTTTTAGTAAATTATACTGTAATCTGGTTTTCATAATTGAAATATCTTTGCGAAAATCCTGTCCTTATTCGAATTACTAGTTTGTATGTCTTTTATTCATTATTACTATTATTTATTTTATTTTAGATGTTTTTAGGTAGAGTAATAAATTACAGTTATAAGAAATTTTTTACTTTGTTAGTCTCTCAATATCCTGGTTGAGCTGTGAACACGTGAAAATATAAATGCGAAATTTTGTGCTGTTTCTGTGCAACAACACGCAAAAACCAACCGACTGCCTTAAAATTTTCAGTATACATTCTTGTTATCCCAGGGAAAGTTTTAAGGCATAGATCGAGGCCTTAGCCCCCTTGGAGGTAAATTTCTGAAATTTTTTCTTCTTGGACGACCTAATATCTATCTTGATTTCAGTTTCGATGTAAAAATAATGGACTATATGTTTTATAACATATCCGATTTTCAGCCTCTATCTTGACTCCTTTCCGAGATATAAGGTATTCTAAGGAAATGAAAAAGGGAACTAAAAAGGATATGTTCATCTATAGCATGAGAATATCAAAACTTCTTCTATATAAAGAACGAAGAAAACGTTGGAGGAAAGAAAGTTTTTCAGTGTTTAATTGTTATTTATCAGTATTATTCTCATTAGCATGAGGATAACAAACACAGCAAGAGTCTAGGAGGTGAAGCCCCCCAGAGCAGACTAATATTTATTTATTAGTAAATAAGTCAAATTAACTTTTTTTAAAAGTAACCATAATTTCAGTTTAAGTTTTAAATTAGTCTTTTCAGAAGCATAAAAGAATTAAGGCTTCTTAAAATGAATGATTTTTTGATGTTTAGTCAGAGAAGTAAGGATCGCGATGAGTATGTATTTAGGAGCGGAAAACCAGTTAAATTGTTAAAAAAAAAAGTTGGACAACTTTGAAGATATGGTAACATCCATAAACATTTCATATATTTTAAGGAAAATCATTGGAAACCGAGGTTTAGATCGAAGGAGAATATCATGGTTGAAGAATTTTTCCAGGCTAAAGTAGCTATTCATTTCGATAAACTATAAAAAAAAAGATACGGACTTAAAAAAAAGAAAAAAAGAAGTTCGATACGTTCACAATATACAAAATTCTAGAGATGGATGAGTGTAATTAATTTAAGTAAGCTCGAGAGAAAAAAATAAATTCGATTCTTCCACAATACACAAAATTCTTGCGATGGATGAGTGTTTTAACTTAAGTAAGCTCGAGTCTAGTCTAACATAGTTGTTAGTGACCTGAGAATTGTTTCAGCATATATTGAACTAAGTTGGTCAATACAAAATGGACGATTAATAATGTTTATTATCATCCTCGGCAAAGAAATTCAGTTTTCAGATATAGCGGGAAGGTAGGATGATTGCCTAGTACCTGGTGAGAGAGGATTTGCTGAGTGTGATTATTTGTTTCGTTTTGTAAGAAAATTCTACTCCCTTGTGGATAAATCGCACTTTATTATTATTCACCCTTTTAACTCACCCTTGCTACTGTTATAACTGGTGATATTGTGTATATTTTTATTAAATTTTCATACGATCCAACGAATTTTTCTGTAATATGGATGTGAGGACTTATTTGAAATACCGGATCATTATATTATTTGGATGGTAAATCCGAGATACTAATTACATTTATCATAATATAAAACATACCAAATACTTTCCCAGAAGGTTTGTAAAATTAAAAAAAAAAAGAATAAAAGTATTATTTAAGATCAAAATAAATCTCTTACAACGAATTATAATTTTCTACATGCTTAGAAATCCCTTTTACCTAAAAAAAAAAGCTACCATGCATTTACGGTATTATCCTGTTTTCCTTTATATATAAAAATCATTTTAATCTTCAATAAAGATTAGTATTGCAGCTTCTGTATTAGGTATCTGATACGACAACGAATCAAAATTTTGCAAATTAATGACGTCTAATTTATGTTACTTCGAGTTTGTTGCGAAAGCTAAGTTAAAAATTTTATATAAATAAAAAAAAAACATGTTAACTACAAAAAAAAAAAAATTTACTTCAAAATAGACAAAGTAAGTACAATGATTGAAATGTTAAACTAACAAATTGTACAGAACATTAAAAAAACATGAAAAATATAGCTGCTACAAAAAATTTGTAATAATTCTATTTGCATCACAACGCGATAGCGAATCAGTGGCGATTGGACGATCAATTGGTCAGTGAAACGAATTTGAATTTTAAATAAGCTTTTAGTATTTTCAACACTTTTTCTTTTTCATCTTAAATGTCCACTGGGGGAATAATTCTCTATCTTGCAATACCACATTTATGGGGCTTGTGTTGATGGTGTCTTATAAATGATTCAAAACCGTTGTCTGTCATCTCTATAATACGCCCTTAGCGTATTATAGAGATTACTTTTTTAAAAAGGTGAGCTTTAGGGAGGTTAAATTTAACAAAAAAAAGTGTACTATCATTGAAAATACGTTTTGAAAAAATCTAAATAAGAATTTTTAATTTAAAAAAAAAATCATGGAAAATACCTACCTATAACTTCTATTTTATAAAATTTACTTTATACGTTATAAATTTGTAATTCTTATTTATTTATCTCTTCGTGTAGCGAAATAAGATAAACGTTTCTTTTCTTTATTTATAAAAAGGAATAATAAATATAAATAAAAGGTAAATTAAATAAACTAAATTTAAATTTTTATTACTATAACATACAGAGTTGAAATAAGTAACCATTAAAATTAAGTAATAAGAACCATTTTTCTCTAAATAATGTTATCAAAATGTAGTTCTCAGTTATTATTATCACAAAGATAATAATCATTTTAAATTATCTTCATTTAAATCATTTTTCTCTCTAAAACAAAACAAAATATTATTTTCTAAGTGGTCATGTTTTTTTCTATCTTATAATACTAGTGTCAGAGTAGTACTTTAGCATGATTACTAATTCATTTCGGTCATTTTTAATAACTGAATTTCAGTACAATTAATAAATTCATTATAAGTAGAATTTTTGTGTTATTACTACTTTTATCTTAAAAAAAAAAAAAAAAAAAAAAAAAAAAAATTAAAACATCAACTAATACCGTAAAGTAAAAATAATGATATTTATCCATATAGCAGTGGAAAGATTAAAATTTAAAAATCAGTGCATATGCCTGGAATGTTTGTTAACATCGTAACCAGGTTTTTTTAATTAAAAAAAAAAAGTAACCATTATTATAAAAACACCATGAGAATTCGTACTAAATAAAGTTATAATGGATATCGTAGTAACTTCCATTATATCATGATTACGCTCTCACTCAAATTAAAAAACATGGTGAAAGAGAAAAGCCACCACATTTTCCGTTATTGCATTACACATATAATTATTTTTCTTAAACTATTAAGAAAATTATTTACAGGCCTCGAAGAACAATTATAATAGATCATTCAAATTTATTTAACTATTTCAAGTTACTAAAAGATAAACAAAAACATAAACGTGATTTAATAGGATGGATGGATGATCATGTAATCATAACTTTCCAGTATTAATAATCAGTATAAAAAGAAACAATTTATATTTTTCTGAGATATGATCTACGATCTTTAGATCGAAAGGAACGCAAGGATAGCGGGAGATACATATTCTCCTACTAATCGCAAAACCTGGACAACAGCCCTTTGCTGCTGGGTCTCTCTTATTATCGGGAAGGTATTTGTTTAATTTCGGTTACATACTGCTTTTATTTATAGAAGGATTTTTGGATTTTGTTCTGATCCTTATAGATTAATTGCGATCATGGATATATTGCAGTAGATACATTTCTCAAAAGTTTAAGATATAATTTAAAACTACAGTTTATGTACTTATGTTTCTGGTAGTTTATCAATAAACAAGATTGTTATACATTTTGATTAAAATTATTAATTCAATACAAACTGATTACAGTATATTGTCGATTGTTTCGTTAAGATAACAGCACCGGACTTCCTGTAACCACAATATCATATTCAGAAATATCTAAGAGATAAAGGTCACCGTTACCGAATCGAACGACAGTAATATTAGCGGATTGTGTAAATTGTGGCATACTATCAGGGACAACAATATGGTAGATTGCTGGAAATCGTATTTCAATGTCACTCGAATTCTTCGAGTAAGTTATACTCACTACTCCGTAAACTACTTTATAAACCCTGTCTCCAGGGCTCACATGCAAATAGTAGAGAGTATGTGGCCTCAGTTATACAGAGGAATAAGCGTCAATATGGACGAGCAGAGATATACTCGACTTTTTATTTCTGTGAGTAGCTCTGGAGAAGCCACCATTATGGGAACGACTTGTTCAAAAAAATAATGGAAGACATCTACCCTTCCTGGCCACCGGAGTAACAACACCCTCAAATTATTACTCTTCAGCTAGATTAAATTAGAAAAAGTTAGTTTAAATCAGGTGTGCACTGGTGCCGGAATTGCTATTCCGGTATTGCTTACTACAAGAAATATAAAATTGTCCTTTCACATAAAATTTGTTTAAACTTAAAGTTTAGCCTATGTTTTATTTTTACATAAAAAATATAACTTTAATTATAAAAATCATACCGCATGAAAATGATCGTTCCTTTTGGATATTCGTAGGCAAACGGTGAATATCATTCTCTGAAAAAATACCTTACGTTGGTTCCGAAGACTAAACAGAAAAAAAGAAGGCAAACAGCGACAAAATAAGTTGCTAAAAATCTAATTCAAAAAAAATAGTTAAAAATTTGACTTGAGAAATTTAAGTGTTGATTCTTATTGGTGTTAAAATTGAAGTGTGGATGTGTATTTTTCATAGCCGTCTGTGGCTGTCAACAGAATTTTGCGGTCTGACAACAAACATTTCAGAAAATTACAAAAATGCTGGAAAATTTATGATTGGACCCCTGGTTAAGATAGAGATTTTTGTTGAGAAATGGGGGTATCTAATGCAGAAGATCCACGATTTTTAATCACACTTTTTTTTTAAGATACCTCAAAAGGTTTACCATCAAAGAGAAAATACGCCGTTTAAATTCACACGACATTGATATGAAAGAAGAAAACGTTTTCTTAAGGCATCTTGAAATAACATAAATTAAAAAATTAATACGGAAACATTTATTCAAAATATCGTAAAGTATCGTGAAAATTACTATTTTTCTTAACACTTAAGGAGGATCCATAATGGAAAGAAATGATAATGCGGAATATAATTTTTGATGATACTTCAGAATTAAAATTAAAAATATTTTCTTACGGGAGAAGAGGATAAAGTATAGAAATATCAAAATAAAATTATACTGAAACTGGAAAAGGTATTGAATGAATATGATTTAAAAACATAAAAGATAAATAACAAAGCTGATTAATTTTAATAATATTATACCAAAATTTAACTATTAAAATAACTTCATATGAAAATAATAAAAGTATACAATAACAAAATAAATATAATTAAAAAATAATAATAAAGATTACGGGATAAAGAAGGTTTTTGGTACCAAAATAACTACGTAATTGTATTCATGAGCCCCTTTGAAAATTGTCAACGATAATATAAGCACTGCAATAGCAAACAGAAGCATCTCTAATCTCGAGAGCCTCGTAATAGGTTTGTTGGTAGAGACAGGTGGGTTGGAGAGGGTATATCACATCAACCTTCACTGAATAGTACAATAATGATATGCGCAGTAAATTACTACGCATCTAATATAATCGTACAAGTAAAAAAAAAATAATAATCCCAGTGATGTCATCGTTAAATAACCAATCTACCTCCAGAAATAATTACAAAACTAATAACGATGATAAATTAAAAAACTTCCGCTATAATATTCGATATCATTTCAATAATAATGTATTCATTTCGAAATAATCATGTAGCATTTTATATATATATATATATATATATATAAATGTTGAATGTTCAGCAACGCAAGGTATATTGCAATATCAAACAAATGGAAAATTATACAAAGTCATATTAAAATATAATGGAATGAATGTTTATTTATTCGTGCATATATTGTACTAATAAAATTAATAATAAGTAAAAAAAACAATACCTAAAAATAATTTTTATGTTACTGTATTTTAATTAAAGAGAATTAAATTTTAAATATGTTGTTTTTTTTAAAAATTAAATTAAAATTGCAGTTATTAATATAATATATATTATATATATATATATATACCGTAATGTTGAAACGTATTTTTTATGGGTGAACAAACACAGAGCTCATTACAAAAATTTAATAATCAGTAAAGTGCAGTAATGTAAATAAATAAAAAAGAAAGATTCTTTCAAGGAAAACTGAAAACTATAAAATTATATAAAATAAATTTCTGAAATATCAATCTACATAGAAACAAAAAATTGATTAAGAAAAAAGATATTGTTTTAAAAACTAAACAAATGTTAATAAAAATCTAAGTAATCTAGAGAAAAATTTATAAAAAATAAACTGATATTTATTGAATAACTATACTAAAATTTAACAAAAGTTTAATTGAATTTAAAAATTCGCCAATTTCAGCCAGATCATGAGTTATCAATTACGTATGGTTATTACAAAGAATAACCAATTACGCCTATCCGCTATTTGAATATCATTCGCAATGGCGGCTAATATAGTAATTACTAATTAATGTAATAATGTATGTTTAACTAATGTCGTAATTCAAAATTTGAATTGGGATAAATAAAAAAAAAAAGTTGGAAAATAATTACATGAATTTCCAAGATATACCAGTCACGAATAATTTGATAAAATTATAACTACTATAAATTAAAGTAAAATTTTTATGAAAGTAATGAACAAAAACTATGCTTCTCATTTTGGGTCCGAAATATAGTATACATGCCAAAGCTACTATAATTTTAATAGCCTTTTAAGTGATGAAGAAAAATACAAAAAAAAAAAAATTAGCAAAAGATTGAGGAAGAACAGTAGGGGTTTAAAAGAGGTAAACTGTTTGGAACAAAAGACGTTATAGAGCTGTAAAGAATAATCGGTGAGAAATGCATGGAAAGGACACCGAGAGTGAATATTGTACTTATTACCTAGAAAATCGTTTGATAAGAGTTAGATGGGGTAAATTACTGCTAATTTTGGAAAATAAGGGATTTGGTTGTAAAGAGAGGCGCTTAATACAGCTGTATCATAAACAAACAATAAAAGTGAGTTTAAGAGACGAAATGACCGGAAGAATAGAGATTGGAAGGGGAGTGAAGAGGGAAGGGATGCTGCATGTTACCAAAATTGTTTAATATAGACCTTGAAGAAATAGTCTGAATGGAAGAAGAGGATTAAACAATGGGGAAGAAGAAAAACGAATGTATTAGTTTTGCTGATGAATGGCGGTA
>JAAAKQ030469555.1:32185-44701 GCA_010016005.3 Zanna intricata | reverse complement strand
TCTGTAATTAAAGTAATTATTTATATTGTTTAGAGTTAATTGCATTTATAAATAATGAAGATATTTGTAATAGAAGCTAATAGAACTTCTAGTGGTCTCCAGATGGACAGCTAACAGTATATGTTAAGTCGGTTCGAGCGACCTTGTGGATTCAATTGTGTGACATGACCAGATGACATTTTGCTCCGCAAAGTTTAAAATTGTTTCATATAGATTTAGTTAAGCGTTGTAAATTTTTGTTTGTTATATTAAATAAATTATTATGAGAAGGCTTGATATCATGTTCTCACTACGAATCATGTTCTCACTATAATTGGCGACTATGATTGTATTGTTAAATAATTGTGGGGAAGTCAATATCGTGTTACATACGAATCATTCGCCCAAGTCACACTTTGATTCTCTTATTCATTTTATAACTTGCTCTTATATAGCTATAGGAAGAGGAAGATGGAGCCAATAGATTACTGTAAATGTTGTCAATAGACTTGTCAACTCTGATTCTTGCAGGCTTGTCCAACCACTAAGTAAAATTATTCAAGAGTTGTTAGTTTCATGAATTCTGTAGTTAAAATTACAATTGTATGTATTTTAAAATTAGTGCAAACTCAAAAGTTTTTTATCTCTTAAGTAGCTCAGAATGAATACAGTTTTTACAGCCCTGCAGATGTCAAATCAATAATATACCTTGTGTCACACTGGTGAGCATGTCTAGAGGAATTCCTTCCATGGCTGCTGTTATTCTGTGGTGCAAGTTTCAAGCGACTGGATTTCCTCTTAAATACAATTTTTTTACATAGCCTCAAAAGAAGCACATTGTGTCAATTCGGGACTTTGTAGTGGCCAAGTGAAGGGAGCTTCTCTGCTTTTCCAGCCTTTTGGGAATCTATCGTTGAGCACAGTCATACTACTGCTGCATGATGTGGAAGGCCTCCATTGTGTTGTAAAATTAAACCCTCCATATTTTCAGTTTTCAGTAACAAGTTTTCTAACATGTCCTATAATAGTCTGCTCGAAGGATAAAATGCCCAAAAATTTGATTAGCATGATACAATCCCAGACATTCACTTTTGGACTGTTGTGGACAAATTTCATCAATTCATGTAGATTTTCTGATTTCCATATTTGACAATTATGGTGATTCATGATTTCATGTGTTGCTTCATCAAAAAATTATATGCACTAAAGGTGGTTTTCATCAGCAGAATTGGAAGTCTAACATGGTTATTACAAATTGAACTCTTTGTTGCTTACTGATGGTTTAATTTTAGAGTAGCTGCAGTTTATAAGCACAAGGTTTTAATTGCTTGTAAACAACATGGATAGTGCTTGTAGAAATGATTAGTTGACAACACTACAAACTGAATATTTTGGATTTCGTTGGAAAGACATTAGCATTCTTTCTGTCATTTCAGAATTTCTTTTAGGCCTGCTTGGTGATTTTTCTTTCAAAATGCTTATTTTTTTGTCGCTATGAGAATTTCTTCAATAGACTCATGTGTAATTTCTTGTATGACAGCCACCAGTTTTATGTCTGCAAATCAGTTCACACTGTGCTTTCTCTTGTGACAACAGTATGTATTAAATCATAACAGCTTGACATTGTCAACAGTCTTATCGCAGTTGCTATCTGATGGAGAATATCTAAATTAAAACTAAATTTTTGTTGCTTCAAAATTATGCATAAAATACTAAAAATAAAAGCTATATTTGTTGTTGAAACTTTGGAGTTCTTTTATGACACCTGGTGTTATGCATACGTAAACATACATCATACATGAATAATAAACTTGCCATATATGAATAGAGATTTGGAATGTAGAATGAAACTGCAATTCAGTAATAGTTATTGAAGTGTTAAATAAGTTTTATGATATATAATTCCAAGTGTAAAGTACAAGTATATATTAATCAGTTTTTAAAAATGTTAGTCCATTACTCTTATTGTTAGATGGATGATTTTATGTCTTGATAAATTGTGAAAAGCTAAATTATATTGATTTAATAGATTTTTTGAATTTTGATATTTTTTTATTATTATTGTTATAGGGAGCTGGACATAATGACGTCGAGTTATATGGTCAGTATCTCGAAAGGCTAAAACAATTTGTTTCTGTTGAATTGGTCAACTGACAGTTAATGACGGGCTGTGAAGACTCCCTGAATCCTACATCCACTATCAGTTCTGCCACTACGAGCTCAGTTACAGAAAAACTACTCTAGCATACCAGCACTGTGTATTCTATTATTATTGCTCTACCTGTGTAACATAATTATAAATATATAAATAATATAAAAAGAAACAGCTAAACTGATGTAAAAAAAAAAATATATATATATATATAATATATATGTACATTTATTAAGATTATAATTATTATTGTTTATAATAATTTTTGATCCCCGTATATATTTTTGTATAATGGTATTTTATTATTGTTATGATAGTATAATTATACATTCTTTTTTGTTAAAAAAAGGACATTATGGTGCGATGACAATTTTATGATTAGAATTATAATATTTTGTTTTTATTACTTCTGGCATTGAAATACATTTTCACTTGGTATGAGTTTGAAAAAAGTGTGATACAGTATAATATTTAATGGTGATTATTATGATTATGAATTCGACTGAATGAATACAATATAAAACATGTATAATTAGAATTTTCACTGGTTTCTTGTGTTATTCTATTTGTTATAATGTGTATATATTTTAATGGTGTTTATTATATTTGGGGAAAACTTAAATGTGAGTTGTAAAGATTTTAGAATAATTAAAATGTTTAATCTACTTTCCTTCTTGATATTTAATTATTTTATATTAGTGAATTCATAACACTTTTTTTCTTAATTTTTTGGTACTTAGCTATAATTTATTGTACTATAAAATTTTAGCTAAATTTTAATTTAAACATTTAATATGTTAGTATTTATAAGTTTTGGTTTTTTTTCAAACCAGTTTTTGAATATTATTGATAATCATTTATGAGCAACCTTTGCAAGCGCAAAGGGATCAGAAAGATGTATTAATGAATCTTTGAAGTTTAATTTTACTGTTTGGCCTAAACCTTTGATAAGCCTACTGGTATTTCCTATGTTTGTTTGGAACATATTTATTGTATTAGTTGATTAATATTTTTCTATTTGCTATATTGCTGGTAATCTTAATAAACATTTTTTGGTTTTAAGAATTTTTTTGAGGGCATAGTCACTGATGTAGTAAATTACAGAAAAGTGTACCTGTAAATCAAGTTACTTCATAACTAATCTGAGTAGGAATTTTGAAGTTAAAAGTGAAAACAGCAGTTTTAAAATGTAATAAAGTCAATAGTGAGAGGAAACATCAGTTTGAATGGGCATATCAGTTAACGTGCAATTAACAAATTTTTAAAGTTAAAATCAAAGGTCATACAGAACTATTATTATTTTGTACACCTCATTATTAACATGTTATTTATAGTTGTGATATTAATTTTTAAATATAAAAAATGCGCTGTACTCATAACATCAATAAGCTAAAAGGATGATAATTTGTATTAGTATCTTGCTTTGTTAGTTTAATGACAACAAAACAAAATCTGTAATATCTTTGTTATATTAATCATATCAAATTATGATATGCTTAATATTTGTCTAGGCCTGTTATGCTTAATATTTGTCTAGGCTTGTTACTAGCTTGCTTTTTTTTAAACAAATTTTCCTTATCAGAAATCACTAATAGCATAAGTGGCAATACAAGTAAAAGTATTGCTTTCAGAAAATTGGGTGTCAGAGTAGTTTTTTATGATTAGATTTTTGTTTTATTAGCTGCTGGTTGCCCTAGATTATGTGATGTTTATCAGAAAAATAAAATTATGTTGTGTTGTAATAAATGAAAAAAGCCTGCTTTATATGCAAACTGCTTTTTTACTTATAAATTGATGAAATTAATTTATAATTTCCTTCATAGCTGTATGAATATGTTTTATAACAGTATATAATTTTATGTTATTTTATACTTAAAAAAATCTGATTTTTATGTTTAAAATGTGTAATATTTTCTCTTCTATACCTTTAATTAATTTAGTCATCAGTTTTTTTATCACTTTATTAACTTAAACTAAACTGTTAATATTAATAGAATTACTCTAATGTTTTATTGCAATTTGTAATAATCATATACTGTAATAGAGGTTTGTATGTTAAATTACTTATTATTTACGAGTTAAAACGTGAGATGAAGACTTCATACAATGGCGTAAATAATTTTTAGTGTTCCTCAACTCAGAATATTTTTCCATACTTCATTTTGTTGTATCTAAATATTTTGTTTTATTACTATTTATATAAGTTTCTCAGTTTGACGTGAAATTATTTTTTATATGTTTCTGTAATGTTTTTGTTATTGAGATGTGTTACTCTTTAATCAATTATATAAAATTGTTATCTTATCACATTTTCTGTCAGTTGTCTATGATTGTTTTTCCTTTTTATTAGTAGGTAGTACTATTATAATTTTTATAATTAAGATTTTTATTTTTGTAGCATGAAAAATTTTGTTAAAAATTTAATTGAACTATTTATCTGCAACTCATTAATAATAAAATTAGTGAAATAATTGCAATTAACCTGCTCAGAAATCGATTGATTCACAAAATGAAAATGGAAGGGTTAACATTCTTCTTGTTGATAATATTGTTAAAAAATTCAGTTTTCAGTGTATTGCAATATGTATAGAAACATTTTGTGATTTATATTATTTTGATTATGTTTTTCATTTTTTTCTGTTTAACTTAGTAAATCTCAATTGATAAATCTTTAAAAATATTAACTTTTCTTGGTAGTTCTTGTCTTAGTATTCTCTTCTAAGTAGAAGTGGATGCAAGATTAACATTTAGGTTTGTATAATCATTAATTTCCAAATGATAGCTGAAGCTGCCTCCTTTTTGTGCTTATAATTTTTTTTTTATGTTAAATTTTTTAAAAAGTGTAACATTTTACTATTCCCCATTGAATTGTGAAAACAAGACAAGAACATCAAAACTGGGAAATCGGAATTTATATTGTGGAGAAATCTTTTAAGTTTTATTCCAAATTTTTTCTTATTCTTCAATAAACATCTTTTTCTGATTGAACTAAGCAAACAACCTTAAGAGTGATATTCTGAATTCTTTACTTTTATTTTTTGTTTTGTCTTTGGTTTCTTTGTAATGTTAATAAAGTTTTATAATCTTTTGACAATGTACTCTATATTCTTCAGGCTTGCAAGTATTTTATTGTAGTGTTTGATAAACAAATATTAACATACCAGTAGACATGTGCAAAATATTAACAAGAGTAGTTGCCCACCTATACATTTTATAAATAATCTTAATTACATAAATTAAATTATTTTTTGTACTGAATTATTGTTTATTTTTTATTTATTTACCATTAAAAAGTTATTTTTTTGCAAAATATAACAAATATAGTTCATCAGTTTATATTTCCTTGATAAAAATTAAAAACCTTAAAACAGTACAAGTAAATTTTTCATTTGAATACAAGAGCAGTACTGATATTTAAAAAAAATGCAAAAAGAGAAAATATATCAGTATAGTTGTGTAGTGTATATATTAATGTGTCTTGCATAATTTGTATAATATATTTACAAATTTAGCCATATAAGACAAGCAGATAAGATACAGTACGAGTAATAAAATAATTTAAATGATAAAATGTGATTATAGTAATCTTAGTAAAATATAAACATTAACTAGGAAAATGTAGTCATGCAGACAGTGTTTGTGTATAACACTCAAAGTATTGGCATGATTATTATAAAAGAATATCTTGATTTGAATGTAGCTAACATAAATATACTTGACAAAGGGATATATTTGATATTATAAACAGCAAGTATAACTACAATAGTTGAATGATATGTGTCACCTGTATGCCCTTTCACATTTTTCAATAGTCAGGGTGGGTGAAGTATGACACCCAGATTTAGATTCCTACCTACCGGGTTGGTCTAATGGTTAAACTCGTCATCACAGATCAATTGATTTCGAAGTTGAGAGTAGTAAAGTTCAAATCCTAGTAAAGGCAGTTGCTTTTATTCTGATTTGAATACTAGATCGTGGATACTGGTATTCTTTGGTGGTTGGGTTTCAAAACTGTACAATGTAACACTTTATTACATACATACATATCATCCTCACTCATCCTTTGAAGTAATATCTTAACAATGGTTCCGAAGGGTAAACAGAAAAAAAGAGAATTAAGGGATAAAAGAGAGAGCTTAAGCACTTTGTGCTTAAGCCCTCTTAAACATAGCTTCTTTTAGTAGAAGTACCTGCTCCATGACTTTCCTTCCTTTCACAACCTGCGATTGATAAAGTGAATAAAGATATCTGATTTTTGCTTTTGTAAATTGTTATTATGTCTTGAATATTATAAAGAATATTTTGTACCCTTTTTAAAATATATATATATATTTTTCAAAATACAAATCAATATTAAAATTTAAAAGTAAATTATATTCATGGATTACTAGATTTTTTGTTTTTAGAACTTTACCTATTGAAACTTAATAATTCTTGTACCAGAAAAAAGTTCCAAATTAAATTGGAACTTTTTTCTCTTTAGCTGTAATAAATTTTTCAATTAGACTTTCATAATCTAACACTTATGTAATTTTCTAAAGAACATCACAGATAAGTGGAGTTGGGATAAAGAATTTCTTAAATTTTATTTAACTCTTTTAAGAACTGAAAAAGAATGTTCACCATTTGCTTGCAAATAGGAATTTTCAAAAATATTTTCAGAATAGTCTACATTAGGAAATGTAGATTGTAAACCTCCTGTTTTAATATTGTGATATTTTGTGCATATGTTTTCCATACAATCATTAGATTGGACATCAAGCATTTTAAAACAAAAACATAATCCAAATTCCTTTAGAACCTGTTCATGTGATAGTTAGTGATCTGTATGTCATGGTCTGCGGAACAGTCGGCGCATATGGTTTGAAATATGACCACTAGGAGGATTGCCACCTGCAAAACATGTGCATTATTCATTTGTCAATTTAATTTAGGGAATACTGCTAAATTATTATCTTATTTTTCTTCTTTGATTATTCAAAATACAATCTATTTGATTATCCACAGATTTCACCTGGAGAGATCCTTATGACCTTGTGTTAGTTTCTTCAAAGGAAAAGCAGTGCTCATATTTTTTAAGCACATGCATTTGCCAAACTCAGAAGTCTTGGGTTATTTTTGCTAGTTGTATCATGTAAACTTTCACTTATCATGTAAAATTTTTTACTTAATGAATATTCACAAAATTGTCAAAAAAATATAACCTTAATTATGGAAAATCTGGAAACAATTTTGTTTTCCCCCTGTACTCCCACCAACCGACTTTTTGAATTGAAAATTTAATAGTATCAATGCTTATACTATAGAAATATTATGGCCAAGTTTGGTGAAAATTTGTCAAGTATTTTTGGAGATATAAGGCAATTTATACTCCAATACATATACATATGCACATTTTGTCGCAGAAATTTAGATTACTTTTTTGGTTTTCTGGCGTCTCTAGGGGTCAATTTTTTTATTATTTGGTGAAAACTGGATATGTCCAATTTTGATGATGCCATTTTTCAGTTTTCTGGGGTTCTTAGGGATCAGTTTATAAAGAATTGAAAACTGGATATGCCCAATTTTGACTGATCACCATACTTTCCTTTCTATATGCTATAGCTGGTGTATAAATGGAAAAGTAAAATTGCAAGTGTATATTAGATTACATCTCTTGTCATTTAAACCATTCAGTAAGTTAGTATATATTTCTCTCTACCTTTCTTTTTATTTACTTTATCTAAAATCTATTTTGCCGTCAGCTTTAGAATTTTTGAGAAGCCCTATTTTTTGAAATTGTAGCATGTAAAATTACCTTCCCTATCATCTGATAAAATAGCTGTTTAATACTTCCACTTCTATTAAGCAGCATTTCTTATTTAATTTTTTTTTTAAATTATTAATCAAGCGATTGGTGATTTATTCCCTAGATAAATTAACATGAAATTCTATATAGATTCATATGAATTGATTTTTTTAAAATTATAAACAATGTATGAACATTTCTTGAAATAATTATTAAAGGTCAATTGCAACAATGAAACTTTATCATAATAGTTATAGGCAACCTGACCAGGTGCTGCTTGAAATTATGAAAAATTGTTTGGATCTTAATTTAAATTCTGAAATTAGCTATATCATCAGTTTGAGCATCTTGTCATTTTCACTAATTATAAGATTTTATCATCATTAGTTATTTCTAAGGTTGTTTTTTGTTCAACTGATACATTTTAATGTTTCCGCTGAGAGATACTATTTAGTCAACTATTTATTTTTTTGTAGATTTATAGTTATTTTTATAAGATACTTTTTTTATTGAAATTTTTTGTTTTAGCATTAACTATCATTTTTCCTTAAAAAGGTCATCCAAAAAATGCTTTCTCTACATAAGACACTAGTCACTTCTGAAAATCGTAGTCATTCTCAAAAACTCTTAACAATTATCTATTACTAGTATCAATTTAAAATATTAATTTTTTTTTTTATGATAAATCTTTTTTATTAAAAGTTAGTGTTTCTATATTTAAAGATAACATTCTCAATTATTACATATTTTGAAGAATTATGCAACTTTACTGTTTAATCTTCTTTGTCAGCAGAATACGAAAACATTGTACAAAAACCCCAGCCCTCTCATAGTATTGGTCCTCTCAACTTCATAATCATATATATATTTATGGTTATGAAGACATTATTTTAAATTAAAAAAAAAAAATTAGTTAAAAAACAAACCATTTTATATATATAAATATATATATATTTTTTTTAAATAATGTTTTTATTATTGTTATTGTAAGGGTGTACTTTTTCAGCATAATGAAGTACTGTGTGATAATCACTTGTAACTTACTGTGTATGATTATTGAAGGCGATTGTGACAACAATTTTTAAGTATGATGAAACAAATATGAAATATTGTTTACTTTTCTTAATATCATGTAATATGTGTAGAAGTGGTCTAGAAATTTAACTGAAAAATCATAAAATGATTGAACTTTTTTAAAAATAGATAAATTAATTTTCTTTTAGATCATTTTTCTATGAAACTTAGTATTCTTTTCTAAAAATTGATAATGTTCAGGAAGACTTACTTTTATAAACCATTCCATTCATAATACTATTTTGCTTTTTACTGAAATGATAATTGAAGTTTTAAAGATATTTTTAGTGTAGATTTCTCCAATTCAGTTGTAGATAGTGATAAAAGTTTTGGTTTCTACATATGTTGGATACAATAGTGATTGCTCTGAAATAATTGAGTTTTTCTATCTTGACCAATTTTGTATGTTGAGTTTTTAGTGTTTTCATTTTGCCCACTATTGTATTTAATGTGTATGGTACGTGATTTGTAGCTAATGAACTGCCTATCTTAAAAGCCTGTTAAATATTAATTTCATGTTAATTGATGTACAATTACCCTTATTAATGTAGATTTATAGGTTTTTTTATTACTTATGAAAGTTAATGAATCATTCCAGAAATTTTTTCTTAACACTTTTTTTTTACTTTTTTTAAAACTAATTCTAAAATATATATACATCGCGCGCGCGCGTGTGTGTGTGTGTATATATATATTATATATATATATAAATATAATATACATACACATCATAAATCTTTTGGAATTATTTGTTATGTTGTAATAATTTATTTAGAGAAAAAAATACAAAATATTATCTGTTATTTTACCAAAGTCCTTAGTTATTTCTTATATAGATATTGATTTTTATTTATATTTAAAACTTAATTTTTTTCTGGATAGTATTTACAATATAAAACTTTAATTGTGAATTTTATCAAAACAGTTGATGTTCTGTGATATTAATTAACAATAAATAAAAACATTAATGATTTGCATTAAATAATTTGAAAGTCACTGTCTACTTTTCAGTACTAACGATTTCAATTTGCCTTATGTACTGTAAATTTTTATGATGCTGTTAAGAGGTAGACCATATTACATGTTAAAAATGGAAAAGCACAGTTGAAAGTTAAAAGTTGAATTAAATTTTTTTATTAAAAAATATTTATGGAGGTTTATGAAATAACACTAGTGGGCAGACCCAAATCTAGATTTGTTTGCTGCTAAATAAATTTATGAATATTTGTTTGGATCTTAATTTAAATTCTGAAATCAATTATGTTAAATTTGAGCACTTTTCATTTTCCTTAATAAGGTTTTATCATTATTAATTATTGCTAAGGTTTTGTTTTTCAGTTCAGTCTATACATTTTAATAAGTGGGAGATATGTTAGTTGACTATTTTTTTTTTTTTTTGTAGTTTTATTTTATATTATTTTGTATTGATTGATATGTTTTCTTTTAGTGTTAGCTATCATAACAATTTTTTCTTTACAATAACTTCTGATGAAAAAACTTCTGATTCTCTGCGTATGGCGAAATAAAGCCTAAACTTTTTTCTGTTTAATGTTTTTCAATCCAGCATTTAAACACCATGCAGGAATTGTTGAACATAACTTGGAATAATATTTCCTTACTTTATATATGTTGTCAAAGATGCCTTTTTATAGATTTTCTTTTTATAGTGATATCACTTTTGTAGGGTGCAGTGTTTTTCCCACAACCATCTTGTAATTTTTTGTATCTAGGATCCAAAACTGTTTTTAAGGTTTTTCTTTTGTATTGTTTTTATATCTTTATTGTTCTGCATATTATTTTAGATTTTAAATTTGGCACTTCAACACATTTGACTGAAAGAAAGAAGTATACAAAATCATTCAACAGTTTTGTGTTTTTTGATGGATTTTTAAAACATTGTAAAAATCCTATTTTAAAATTTTAAGTATTAGTTGTAATTAATACTTTATAATTTAATTAATTATAATTAATATAATAATTTTTTATAATTCTAACTTTAATCTGGGGGATAATGTGATAATTTATATTGAATTACCCATCCTAGTTTTAATTTTATTCCTTATTATTTGTATTTTTTTTAATATTCTTGAAAAAATACAGAATTAAAAATTGTATTAACTGCTGCTTGTGTAAGCTAATGTAATCTTCTAAAAAGTGAAGAGTTTTTATTAGCCATTTGCACTTGTTCAGCTGATATATAATAATTAGCACTTGAATGCTGTCTCCAACTAAGGTGAAGGCTGTATATTACATTTGTGTTATTTATTTGGTGCCTTTTTGTTGCTACTGCTTTTTCTATACTTTCAGTAGTCATTATGTCTAAACAATTTTATATGTTATACTAACAATTTTATGTGCTTCTTTCAGGTTTACTCCAGCAACTATATAATAGCTGCTGAGTAGCAATAGTTCTTGGTAATAATTTTAATATTTTCCATTTTTTTTTTAGTTCTGAAGAGTTGGTAATTCTCATTAATTACAGCACATCTTTATATCATTGTCAATGGTGTTCATACATCCTCTTGATTCTGTCACTGGTGCTAATAAATTTCTTTCCAATATTCTATTTTGAGCTGTGTTTATCATTGTTATGATTTTTCCCTTTATCATAAATTTTTTTTTTTTTCAATGTTAAGTAACATCTGGTTTTATATTTTAACAATCTTGTTTTTATAATGTTTAAAATGTTTTATAATGTTTACTGAGAAATTATATTTTAAAGAATTTACCCTTAGATTTAATTTTATCCTTTTCACTCATTTCTTTTGGGCTGGTAGAAATTCTGTTTTTAACATTTATTAAAATTGTTTATTTTTATTTTTGTTTTTCAAAGGTTTTGGTAATAAGGATTTATTTATATAAACTTGAATACATAAGCCATTTTTCTTTGTTTATCTGACTGAGAAACTAAGTTGCCCTAAATCCTTAACTGTAGCCTCATTTACTACACCATATATTTTGAGATCATCCTAATTAATATTATCTAACAGTATTTTTTGTTTTCAAAGCAGTTAGTTAAAATGGAGTTCATAGCAGTTGTACTTTAAATCACTTGTTTATGTAACGTTTGTTTGATTTCAGTAGAAATGAAAGTATGAATACAGATCATGATTAGTACTGTATGAATAATTATTTGTTCAGTTATGCAGCATGGAGAAAAATGTTTTAGTAGTTGATGGTAATATTGTATTGTTATTTTTATATGAATAAGGATAATCAAATAATTATGTTATATTGCTTTATTATTATTATTATTTAAGGATATGAATTATTTATTATTTATGATATAAGGATATGAAAATCAAATTATTATATGTTATACTGCTTTATTTTTTATTATTAATCATAGTTCATGAAAATTATTTTTAACTTACAAGCTTAAATAAAATTATTTTTTTTTGATAATGGTGAACTAAATTAATTAACAGATTTAAAGAGTTTTAAAAATATATATATATATATATAATATTTTTTTTTATTAGTTGTCAGTGATATTTCTACTTCTAAACTTTATTGACATTCT
>JAAAKQ030469555.1:0-16194 GCA_010016005.3 Zanna intricata | reverse complement strand
CCATGGGTTCGCCTAGTGTTATTCTCAAGCAATGGCTTCAAGAGTCCCCAAGGGCCCATCAGTGACTTATCATCATGAACTCCTACTATCCATCCACAAGAGTTTGCCTTCCACCACCACTCTTGGACTGCCCATCACCTTATTCTCCTTCCTCTTGGTCAAAACTGTCTACAAACCATTTAACACAGCAATTCAATCCTTCATGTGTGCCAAGCATGATACTCATAACCTCTTCAAGAGAGATGGTTTCTTAAAATGGCCTATTTGGGACCCATATAGGACAGGACAAGAAGGTATGCTTGATATCGTCCTTGCAACCGCTGTACTGACAGGCCGGTGACTCCTGTCTCCTTCTGGAGTAAAGGTATGCCTTGAACAATCTGCTGGACCATTCAGAAATCCACCTCCCCATACTTACTGTTAATCCAGAACCTGAGTATCAACCTGTTAAGTCTATCTACCCGTAGAGGCTCTCCTCCGAATGAGCAAGCAGTATGTCCCTAGCTTTGGGTCCTTGCCCTGATAGCTTCCAATCCTCTCATCTGTCATGAGATCCAGTGGTGGCATCCCAGCTATAACTAGTACTGCCTCTAGCGAAACAGTACGGAATGCTTAGACTACCCTTAATATTATCAACCTTCTGTATACACTACTGATCTTTTTATTATTTTGTATCATTAAAGACCTGGACCACACTAGAGCTGCATAAAAAATTGTTAAAGCTACAGTTGAGGCTATAACTTACCTCCTTACAGATATTCTTGTATCATCCTAATAAGGTATGGAGCGAGGTATCTGGTACTGATGCAGCTTCCATATTCAATGCGACCAACCCATTGAGATCACTCAATGACTATTTCAAAACATTTATGATCACTGAACATCTCATCCTCAAAGATACGCTAGTGCACGCCTCCTTTGCAAATTTCAGATCTATTGTGGGCCCAATCATTCCCTGTGGAATGTATGAATGCCAAAGTCAATCATACACACCATTCCAAGAGAGGCTATCGAATCAGCGAGCACTGTACCTCTCTTGTTGGATGTCTTGATTCCCAAGTGAGACATTAAATTTGAAATTTCTGGCTATAAATACAGAACACTGCTGATTTCTTACTGTTGCTGTTAGCTTCTCCACAATCTCAGTATATTTGTCAATGGGACAATAACAACTAAAAAAGGTCATCCCCACCCATATTGATCCATACGTACGTAGCCCTCATGCTGATGATGGTACTGTTTTTCTTTTCTGTTTAGCTTCTGGAACTACCGTAAGATATTACTTCTGAGGATGATATGTATGAGTGTGAATGAAATGTAGTCTCAGGTCGACTAATGTATTGTACTGGCTAAAAAAATCTTAACTACAGCAGTCAGGTGCAAGCTCTTGTATATGTAATATTTAATAGTGCAACTACTCTTCCCTCAAATTTTTAATTTTATTTTTCTCTGTAAAATCAGTGAATAAACTGCATTAATGTGTATATAAAGTGTTTAAATTTTTTTAATACGTATGAGAGTCTACTGCAGTAAAAATGTCACTAAAAAAACAAAAATCCCACACACTTGCATTAACCAACCAACCAGTTTGTTATATTTATGGTGAGGTAATGTTAAAGTGTCAGGAGAAAAATAAAACTCTATTGATAAAAAAGATCATATGAATTATAATTTAGATGTAAAGCAGGGGTTCAGGAAAGATCCTGGACTCCTTGTATTTGCTGCAATTCATGTGAAATCCTGTTGACTAGTTGGTTGAATGGATCCAGTCACACGACACTTTCAATAACAATGATTTGGAGAAAATTGCAGGATCACTTCACAAACTACATTTATTTTTAACAAAAATATTAGGATAAGAGCTAAGTCTAGACATACTGTTAAATATCTTTAGGTAGTCCACCTTGTCACCGTTGTGATTGCACAAGTATGACCTGAATTGGTGATCATCTGCTATGCTTAATGAAGCTAAGGTTCAGAGACCAATAGTAGGTCCACACCAGTGTCATGGAACTGTCAACTTCTATTAGCGTTGAACTGTAGTACCTTCATAGCAGTTTACATAAAGGGCTCCCAAATCTGCAGCCCGCCGCTCCATGTTTCCTGCACATCATCAGTTCTCGGCATTCAGACCTGAAATGACCCTCCTTGCCACAGTTGAAACAGCAACGTGATCTATCTGGGCCTTGGTATTAACCGACCTTGTGACTCATCTCCTAGCACTTAAAACAACCCTCTTCTTCCAAGCTAGGGGTCACTCTGCAGGACATCTAATCAACTAAGAGTCAGCCTTTCTTCAGCAAAATCTCTGCTTGGGAGGCAGATAATAACAAGGACACATTTCCCACCTGTACTGACATTCTACTCATCTCTTAGTAAGGAAGTGCATTTCTCACCTGATTTTTTTTTACTTGTAACTTCATCAATCCTAATTAATTTATTATCAATACGCATTAAAAGAAAGATGCAAAAAAAAAGTACTAAAGAAGTACAGGAAAGTGAGTTAAGAAAAAATTATATTGAAAATACAAAAAAATAATTGGATTGTACGTTGGTTGAGGAAACAGTTTTTACTTATGATGTTGTTGGAAGAAAGGAAGGATTTACTTTAATTTGTGATAATTCAGTTATACAGAAAAAACTTCTTATCTGTTATTTTAAAATTTTTTATCAACCTACTGATTATAACACTAACAGGAAAGTGTAGAAATTGAGGATTCATAACTCCAGAACATCAACACCTAGTTTGAAAGCAAGTAGATGATTATGAAGAAAATGTTGGACAAAAAGCCTGGGAAGAATTGAAGCCCATACGAAGATCTGTACAATTATTTATCATAAAGATAATTAATTAAAAGAAAAAAAAAAGAAACTATAAAATAGAGAACTATTCTAAATGTTAAAATATTTATGTATGTATAATTTGTTACTAATTATAATAATAAAACTTCCTTCACCTACTTTGCTTGTATTATTGGCTGTTACCTGAAGTTATATTCTCCCATTAGCTATGAAAAGAGCCATCAATCACAATCTTTTATTCACAGCTTTTTTTTTATGGGGCTTTCTAGCTTGACTGATGAGGTTATTATACATACACTGAATCAGAAAAGTCTTCAATACATAAATTACTGCCCTTATTTTATTGTCATAAAACACTGCACTAACTATAAAATCCTTTCTATTTCTTACATCTGTACTTAGCAATAGCAATTTTTTTTTGGCATGAAAGTTCTCCTTGTACAAACTGATAGATCTCTTCCATTACTTATGAAATAAAAAATCATATATTGATTTTTAGAGAAAGAGTATTTTTGAAGTTCTGTAAAACTCATGGGAGATTTTAACTTAAACCTTACAATGTAAGAAAAAGGTAGAAGATGTTGTGTCCAACTGTTATTAAACATCACGACCTCTTTGTCAGCTATCTAAATACCAGCTGAGCTTCAGGAGTCAAATAAAATGATAAAATATACATACTTTGTACTTTACCTTCCATTATGAGTGAGTTAATTATTAAAAAAAGTTATAAAGATTATAAAACTACAAAAAATTTCTACCAATTATTTTTTTAAATTTCCTAATGAAGTAGGAGTACCTAATCTGTATTTCAGTACTGTTTGGCTGAAGGGTTCAGATTATTCTATAAAATGAAAACTTATGTTCATAGCCATATTCAACTTTAACATTTTTCATTAACAGAACATTTTAATCATAAAAAAATTAATAACATAAAAACATCTTTTTAATTAATGTTACAGTGGTTTATAAAATTACAGAGCTTTTTTAAATCAGTACTATTACAAGGGTAATTTATATACTTTTATAGCCTGTTTATGCACAATAATCAATGAAAAAATATGTTAATATTTGGTCTAATACTAATATAATAAACCTTCTATTAACTGTCTTCAATGATAACATTACTTTATAAACAAAACTCCAAACACATTACTGTTATAGAACTAGTCCATGGAAGTAAAGGATTAAAAATTTTGAAATTATTAACTAGTTATTTTTGTTAATTGCCTTTGAGTACTGGCTTATGCAACTAAAGTAGTTTTATTTGTTTGAGTATTCTTACTCTGGCAAATAAAGCTAAAGAATATCTCAACACCCAGCTTAAAAATCCTGTAACCTAAGATTGTAACTTAATTTTATTAATTTCAAGAAAAAGTCCTGTATAATTTAAAATTAAAAACCCTGTATAATGAAAAACTAACTACTGAAATGAGTTTAAAGTCTGAAAAAATCACACATTTTATTGTTAAATAAATAAAATGCAACCAAAATATAATTCTGTCTATTGGTTGATTTGAGGGCTTGAAAATTCTAATTTTGAGTAAAAAGAGTAAATGAATACGAAAAATATTCTTGTATCTAAAGGTACAACAGTTCATAATTTTATGGTTTTTAATAGAATAATGCATTATTTGCTCTTGTATTTAATGTATGGAACGTATTTCAACTTGTGTAAAATAATATTAATTTATAAATATTTCATTAACATTATACTGTAATATATTATACATGTATTTATATATGTTATGTAATATTCTTCTTTTTCTTTTATTTTTAATGTATGTAAATATAATTATATATATATACCTTTTAATTATTGGCATTTGCTTCCATTTGTTTTATTATTAAGATAATGTTATTTTAGTTATTTAGATTCAATTATTAGTTAATATTATCACGATTTGTTAATATAAACATCATATTATATTATTTTTATTGTAATATAATTAAATTGTAATAATTACTGTAATGTAAATTATATTATTATTGGATGTTTGTTTGCTGAAGTATATGATGTAAAATTTTCATAATTTTTATAATATAAATAAATAATATAATAAGTTTTAATAATAAATATTTCTTGGGTACTTTTGTTTTATTTAATTGGGTTTTGTTTCCTAGAAAATGTGATAATCTCTTTCTTGTCCGTGAAAGTTTTTTTCCCCAGTTTAATTAAAAGTTATATAACAATTTTTAATAAAAAATGTATACTTAAAATATAGTGTTTATTTTTTTAATTTGTCAACGCAGTTACAGACATCGTTCCTGTTTGATAAATAAAGATTTATTAGTGCCATTGAGGAAATACTTTCATATTTAAATGTTTTTAAAAGTTTGATTCAGTTTGTCATTAAGAAATCACTTGCGTCAATGATAGAGTTCATCAAAATGGTAACTAGGAGGCTATATCAAAGAGTTGATAGCATTAGAGTATAACTGGTTCAACCTCACTTTTTACTGTCAACCTTTTGAATGGGAAGCAAATTCTAATCCTCTGCATTTGACACCTGTTTATTGAAGAAAGCACAGAAGAGATTTAGACAAATTAGACATGATTTAACAAATTAACATGGAACTCAGTAATAAGTTCCAATGTTAATTTAAACAAAATGATAGGAATGAGTAAAATTGATGATTAAAAGAGAAACGATTGAAAAAGAGTAAGATGTTTAAGAAAGAAAGGTAAAAGTTAATATAAAATCATAAGTAGGATGAGAAAAATTAAGAGTAGTGGCCAAACATAGGATATACAATTGCTAAAAATGATATAACAGTAACTGCACTGGTTCTTAAGAAATAAAATTAAAAAAAATTATAAAACAGCAAAGAAAGATTGATTGAAGAAGGAAAAGTGAAGGAAATAATAAATAAAGCAGACTGAAAAATTGAAAAAAAATTTTCAAAAGTGTTATATAACTGTAAAAGAGGTCTCGATGGAATACCACAGCAGAGAACAAAGTGCTAACAGTTGGCAAAAATTTAAGTGAAACTATACAGAGTTTTATAACATGTTTTAAACTGAAAGTTTAAAAAATAAAGTTTTTTCCTCTTCAGCTACTAAAATTTAATATTAACTTTTACGCAAAGAATATAAAATGTGACAGTAGCGATCAGCATTTATTGTCTCAGTAGGTATGAACTCGCACAATATCCCCTTTCTATCCCAAAACACAGTCACAATCACTTTGCCAGCAGACATTGTTTGTTTAAATTTTTGTGGCTTTGGTGATCCTGAATGCTGCCACTGACAAGACTGTTCTTTTGTCTCTGGTGTTGTGTATTGTGTTTTGTCGTCAGTGACAATTGAATTAATCCAAGAATTCCTTGGCCTCTTCTGCATAACAATCATGGAATTCGCTAGCCGCTTTCAACCTGTTGCCATTAGGGATCTTCAGTGAGCATTCTGTGGGCTCACCTTGTGATAATGCAAATGTTCTGTCAAAATCTTGTCAATAGTACTCTTACTGACATCATCAGGGATCAATTCGCACAGCTCTCAAATCATCACCCATCGATCTTCAAATATTACCTTCTCCACTTTTGCTATCAATTCATCCAAAATCAATGCCTGTAAGGCAAGCTGTTTATCATGGATGTCTGTACTTCTGTTTTAAAACTCTTTGCACCATTTTCGCATGTTTTTGATGTACATATACTATTGTCCATACACTTCACGTAACTGACTATGAATTTCTATAGGTGTAGTGGTGTCCTTAGCTCAAAAAAATGAATCGCAGAACATAACTTGTCCCTGCACTAGCAGTGAGTGGAAGCTCCATTGCAAGCAGCTACCAAAGCAAGACAGCTCAGAGTGGTGGATATTTGTAGGCAGGTAACCAAGCTACACACCACTGCAGCTGGATGTTGCTTTAAAGCGTTCCTTGCGACTCCAGCGCCTTGGAGACCTTATTTTACAGACAATCCTCGTTCTTTAATAGATTAACTTATATTTATAAACAAAATACCACGTTTACTTATTTTTATAAGCAGTTAGAAATCAAGAATACATAGGTAAAAAATTTATTAAAAAAAGAATTAATTGGTAATATTTTTATTCAAAGTAATCAACAGGCATCCATTTTGAACATTCAAGAGCATCCCAGAGATTGTAATCACGTTGTGTAATTTCTCGATTAGAACTTTCAATATCAAGTTTTGTATTATGTTCTGCAAAAAAAGTAAAACAAATAAAAAATATTCATTACTAAATTATTTATTGGTAAGAACAATAATAATACTAATGTAATTTTTACAAATTTTTGACAGAAACAATGTATTTCAACATGTAACCATCAGAAACTGCCGGCCTCCGTAGCCGAGTGCTAGCGTCTCGGCTTTTCATCCGGAGGTCCTGGGTTCGAATTCCGGTCAGGCATGACATTTTTTCACACACGCTACAATTCGTTCATCTCATCCTCTGAAGATATAACCTAACGGTGGTTCCGGAGGTAAAAAAAAAAAAATCAGAAAATAGACATTCAGTATAATTCTTGTTTTTAAAAATTCTAAAACACATCAACAGATATTATATTTTTTATTCTTTTAATTCTTGATTGAACAATTTTTATTGATATACCTGTATTTCTATCTATCTGAGACAGTGTTTCAAAAACATTCACATTAACACTGAAGTTGATTTCATATACGGAGTTATTGTTGGATTTGCTTCATATAAATTGCATTTTTAAATTTCTATTTATAAAAATGCTGGTGAATAATTAAAAGAAAATGACAATATTTACAATAAATAATTTAATAATTTATATTTTCTGGATATTAGCAAAGATAAATATTACTCAATTATGAATTGGTCATCATGACTTTTGAATGCATTTATTAAACAGAGAATAATAAGAACTTATATGCTTATAATAATAGTAATTGTGTTGAAAAACCTACTTGTAGTTTAATTATATCCCACCAGGAATTAACAAAAAAAATTATTTTATGCAAGGGATTCTTAAAAACATGTTATTACAGAATTACCTCCAATATAATTTATTTTTCATAAAATCAAATATTCTGAAATTTTATGTACATTAAAGAAAAATGTTCAAAATCTTGCTTTCTCATATTGCCTCTGACTCTTCAAAGAAATATTTGTTTATATTCTAACAATTCTTATACTTACATTACATTTATACATTTATTCTAAATAATTCAAACAGCTTTAAAAGTGATATGAAATACTACTAATTTATGTTTATACTAAAAAATAAGTTAGATGTAAGATTTAATCAATAACTAGGGCTACCAGTACTTTACTACTGTAACTTCAAGGGTTAAGATCGATGATGATAATATTAATAAAAATCGACTAAACTAATAGGGAGAACAATCAATATGCTGACTAGACAAATTAATACAGTGCTACAAAATTAATTTACAAACTCATTCATAAGAAAATCTATAGTATGACTTCCCGTTATTATATACCACTAGCGTTATTTAGTGGTCTTCTCAATCAAAACTATTCTAATTTTGCAAATATAACAGTAATTTATGACTTTTTTGTCAAAGATGAAGGTAATAAATGAAAAATTTCCCAGTGATTGAAGTTACAACATATAACAAACAAGTAGTGTCATACCTGAATTTAATAATCTGTATAGCTGGCAGAAAAAATTACCTAAAATACGAATTACATACCAGAATAATTACCAATTAACTCAAGGTCATCTTCATGTGAACCAGTTAAATCAATAACTTGTGGAAATACTTCAGGTGGTAATTTACTGTTCAATGTACCGAGGCAGTTCTCATCATATGATTGCCATGCCATGTAGCTCTGCCAGTATGTTAATTCAGGACTTTTTTCACATCCTGCTTTCAAATCTGATCCCTGTTTTGGATCACTGCTATAATCTTGACTAGAACTGTAACCACCTGATAAACTAGTACTAGAACAAAATAAATAGAATATTAATTAACATAAACATTTACTTATAATAAAATTAAATAAATATAAAATAAGTTTATTAAATACAACAGTGTCTAGTAACTTTTAATATGTTGGTCTGTACATGAATGTAGAATGGAAAACTTTAGCTACATAATTAATTCACATACTGCAAGCACTACAACAGTATTCAGTCACTAAGCAATCTAGATCTTTTACGAACTGTTCTTCATATACAAGTTCATGATGAATACAAAATATATATGGGTATATATTATATTTTCAGAGATCTTTGCTTTTTAAAACAGCCATAGTCAATAGTGTTGATTCTGAAATGGTACTCCTAGAAAATATGTATGTTTACCAACATACATACACATCTCTTTATGTTTTAAGTTCTGTATTTAATGATGGTTTTTCAGTACAAGTTATTAGAATTAAAATCTTCACTATAAGAAAGACAAATAACAGATTATGCTCAAACTGAAAAAAATAAGTAATTCTGATTAATTGTAAAAAAAATTATAAAATACACTTTTAATACACTTAAAATATAAAATGCACAAGCAATTCCACTTTGGAAACTAACATGTTTTATGTGTTTCTTGTTTCAAAGACCTATATTATAGTGAACATTACTATAAATATTTAATGGAAAAATAACTTCTGTAGCATGTGGTAAGCATACCTAATGCAGAGTAAACAAACATAATATTATATGCTGTGTCAAGTATATTTTTTTTATGGTAATACATTTTTTACAAAAAAAAGAAAAAGTTACTGTTTGTTTACACAGACTCAAAACAATTATATGGATTTAATGATGTAAAATGTTATCAGGCAAAATATTATGATCACACAATAGAAAATGAAGAATGATGAATATTTAATACTGTCAAAATAAATTAATTTACTAACAGATGAACTATATACAACTAAATTGTATTTCTCAAATTTTTTAATAACAAATACAGTTTTTTTTAAAAATCATCTATTTTACTTCTAAATAGTATATATTACCTATTTGGTAATCTATGTGATTTTGGTGAAGCTAGACTGACTTTTAGAAGTTTTGAACCTAGACCTTTAAATCCATTCATATGAGTCAAGCAGTGCTTCTGCTCATCTTCCTGTCCAAATCGAATAAATCCAAAGCCTTTACAAAATCCTGAACTGTCTGTAATTACTATAAAATAAAAGAGAATTAAAATTATATCATAGTATTCTTTTTTAATTCAAATTATTTCAAGAAAACAACTGTGAAAAGTTAGTAAAATCCTCAAAATTATATAACTTAATATCTAGACTGATTTTCAAAATGAAAGATAAACTAAAAAGGGTTTCAATACGACTACCAAAAACATATAAAGGCACAGTTTGTTTTTGTCATGCAGATTCCTTTACTATACCTAGCTCGCAGCAATACAGGCTGTTTTCAACACTTAGCCACTCATCCTGCCGCAAAGATTTAATGCTTCACTTGGAAGCATTAAAGTTGGAACTAATCAGATGGTCTGAGAAGCTCAACTAGTGCAAGCTTCTTTAATGGCTAAAATTAAATGAAAAAAGTCTGGCTAGAATTAAAAAACTGAGTAGAAAGAATTTCTGAATGGAAGCATCATAGTTCTCAATCAATGAAAAAATCAAATCTTTTTAGAAAAACCTGCAATTTAAATGATAGTCCGCACAATTTTTATACTCTTTTTGTAATATTTATGTTAAGTCAAGATGCAGTTATTTAAAGGTTATTAAATTTTTAAGCCAATAAAATAATGTTAATTTTTTTTTTTTTATAAATAAAAGTCCAATCTCTGGAAGGACAACATTATAGCAGTACTTCAGAAAGCACTTAAAAATATAGTAAAGTAAAAGAAATAGGCACCACTTAAAGAAAAAGATGTATTTCAGGGTAAAAATATACTGTACATGTTCACTTTTAAACCATACAAAAAAAAATAAAATAAAAAACAGGCTATTAGGTTTTTCTACATTCAAATTTAGTTGTCTTTGTTTTTTGAATCTTCAATTGTCACTACTTGGAATCAAGTTTTACATCAATAACTAAGTGATAACAAAGTACACAGAGTAAAAAAAAATAATAAATATAGGCAGCATAGAGTAGACGTATACAATACAGCTGAGAATTATCTAGAAATTAAACAAGTGGCTTGAATAAGCCTAATTAAACTTATTTTTCTATTTACTTAATGACCCTGTTCAATTTACATTAAGTCTACACCCTAACTGTTTCTAACCGCATCTAATGTTTTTTTAACTATAAAAGTTGAGTTTCCATATATTTTCAATCCACACATTGTGTGATTAGCAAATAGGAGAAATAAAACAGTGCAAATGGATAATTTTTTTACCAACAGTATTATTTTCTTTTCATTACATACTATAATAACACAAAAACAATGAATGAATGATTAGAAGAGCAGAGTATAAAACACGATCTCAAAAAATCAGACTTTCTTTTATTTTCTCTTATAATATGGGTTTCAGATATTTTATATACGATTTTAATCATTCAAGAGAGACAAACAAGTGAGAGAAATTTACAAACCTTTGGCAGTTCGAATAGATTGATATCTTGATGCAAATGTTCTATATAGAGAATAATCATCAACATCTGCAGATAAATCACCAACCCATACTGAGTATTCCCGGTCGGACGGAGTCATTTTCCCAGTGGAATTTGTAGTGTTCAGTCTAAATCGTTGAGGCTGTAATAAAATGTCCTAGACAAGAATGAAATAAATAATAAAATTTTCCTATGCAAAAGAAATGCACCTATTTTACGTGCAAAGCAAATTTTATCATTAGATTAACTTTCTGATATTTAATGAGTTCTTATATGCAGTTTAACAAATGAAATAAATTTAAGCAAAGATTAACAGCATAAAGACTAACAGATGAGATAGAATAATCTGTATTGAATACTAAATATAAAAAAAACCTAAAAGCTTTTGAAAGAAGAATATTAAGCATAACAATAAACATTATCATTTTAAAAGAAAGAAAAATAATAAATCTGAATAAATCTAAATAAATCTAAATAATAAATAAATTTTAAACAGTAAAAATTACACTGAAGAAACAACCCACAATGAGCTGCCTGACAATCTCCATGAACTTCACAGGCCTTCATTCCATATACGTACAATCTCTTTATGCTTTCTGTATATAAAGACTACAAGCTTTCAAACTATGATTCTGTCACTGTTGCCAAGGTTTATCCAAACTTCTCCCTCCTGTTAGCCAGTAGTCCTTACCTTTAGGCAAGAATTTTTTTGTTTTTATTTAAATAAGATTTCCATGTATATATAAATATATTTGAAGTAGTCATTTGTGCTATGAATTTCTAATTTGTTGGAATATGTATTAAAGGTGAACAATCACAATAGCTAGTAAAAAGCTTCTTTCCACTATTTCAATAAAAACTTCATTCCTTTTCTCAGTGACTGTTATCAGCCATAAAAGAAAGAAAACCCACTAAATCCACTATCTCTTTGAGTAGCTATATAACATAAATGTCAATTTAGTTTAATTAATTAATACCATTAGTACACTTCAAAAACAAGTAAAATATCATCTAATCATCACATTTGTATATTTCATTTCCAATATTAACATTATGCAATTATTACAATTTACAATTACAGAAGTGACATTTTAATATAGTTAGTATTTATCATATGATTATAAGGTTTTTATAATTGTAATATATAATAACTGCACAAAGCTCCTAATGTACAAAAAATTTATAAAATTGAATTTATGATATTTAAAATGTATTAAACTGTGCTAGGTAAACACAAATTTACTGAAAAATAAACATGTAACATACTATACTGGACTGATTTTCATAGATTTGGGGTTCTAACAACAAAGAGGCTAGATAAAATTGTCTACGACATATTCCAATTCTGAAAACATAAGGATAACTCATATCTGTTTACTGAATGAATTCAGGCTAGCAAACAGTCAATATTTATAAACTAATTAATAACTCACAAGTCTTGAGACAAATAAAACTAACACTACAGTGCAATACTATTCTATCATCTATGATTCACTGCATTACATAATAATCTATCGAGATTTAATTTTTAATTTTTTCACCAATAGCAATAAATGTTGTTTCAAAATAATTTAGCTTGGTTAACAGCATAGACTTGTATCACTGAGTACCTATATCATTGAATGTACTTAAGTGTTTATATTTTTCAAATCATCATTTTTAAAAACTAGTTAACATTAAGATATGTATGTGTTTTATCTGTAATTACCAATTGGAATTACATGTATACTTTAATTATTTATCAAATGAATTTAATGAAAAGAGTGCAACTTAAACGTTACTCCTTTCTAAAATATTTTGTGGTAGAGATTAGAGTTGTTCCTACATAACATGTTGTTGGTACTGTAAATAGTTTCACAAGACCATAGTCTGTCTGATAAACTGTATTTATGGCTCCTGTAAAAATGTATCAGTGATTTTACTTTAGATTAGATTTTTATATATATTTTTTGTTTAAGTAAAATTAAATTAAATTTTTCAAACATGGTATTGTTTGATTATGAAATTAGTTATAATATAAAAATCAATCTTACCAACAATTTATATTATGTCTCGTAACGCTTTCTGTCATTTGACCATCCTTAGGAGATAAATTTCTTTTCACTGCTTTTGCAGATCTTCAGAATAGTTTTTTTTTATGAAAAATTAATTGAAAAGAAAATTTAAACTACAGATATATTTGTCAACTAAATCAGTTACTGAAGAAGTGTTATTGTAATCTGTTGGTAGATTACCATTTTTTTTCTTCTGTTTAGCCTCCGGAAACACCATAAGGTATTATTCAGAGGATGATGTTTTCAATTTTTGTCAGGGATAAAAATCTATTTTTCAGCCAAATAATTTCTTAAAGATTAAAGAATTAGCTTTTTTGTTATAAATCTATTATGCTAATTTTAAAAACAATTTTAATGATTACTTAAAATAATGTTTCTGAAAATGTGATATGTGTTGATATTATAATTCCACAGGAATATAAAAACTATTTTTTGTCTACTTTAATGAATCAAGTTTATAAATTTATTTCAATGTTTAGTTATTTATTAACTAATTAAAAATTTGTTATTAATTACAACCATTTTTGGTAGCTACATGTTTTGTTTAATTAAATTCACATAACCGAACATTACTTTCTAAGTAATAAGATTCTAGCAATGAAGTACGTTATTATTTTCTCATGATGATTACCAATTTATTATTAACTAACTATCTTTACTGGCAATAATGGTCAAGATCCCAATTTTAATTTATTTTTTTAACTTTTTATTTGATAATTAAAATGTGAAACACTTTTCTTTTTTTTTTATAAACGCAGTGTTTTTATAAAACTATTTAGATTTTCAAGTAGTATATTATGCTTAAAGTTTATTTATTGTCATATACAGAGTGATTCAGAAGGATAGGACAATACTTTGACAACATATTCTAGAGGCTAAAAATAAGAAAAAAGTTCATATAAACATATGTCCGAAAATGCTTCATTAGCAAGCTATACAGAGTGAAAGATTTTGCCCGAGTTTCAGTTCCTCTGGGTAAATTAAGGCTTTCTGAAATTCTGGGAAGGTCAATTAAGGAGCAAATTCAATTATTTCTTATGGTTTTTGAGCTGGGAAATAAAAAAAAAAAATAGGTCCCAAAACTGTATCTCTCTTAGTTTCTAAGATATCCCATGTAAAACGCCAAAAATAGGGGCAAAAAACACATTTTTTTACGTTTGAAGTTCAGTAATGTTGTTAAATTGGCAATAAATCATACATTTTTTATACATAAATTGTAGAGAATTTAATTATAAGAAGATTGATGAAAATATTGTCAACAGAAAACAAAATTTTAAACATGTTGACTCTTATTAACAACAAAACAGATTAATTTTTAACATTGAAAAAACTTTTTCTTATGTACAGTAGAAAATAACTGGAGGAAGAAAGAATACTTACTGGTTTTTTATGATAATGATAAAATGCTACTTACAAGTAGTATTTCATGTGGTTTAATAACTTTCAAAAATCCCACCGTTGTGTTCAATGCACTTTTCAACACATTGTACTAGATTTTGTGTTACCAGTCTAACAGTATCTTTGCGTTCCTCGATTATAGCTGCAGTGTAGAGAATGCGAGCAATCAGTTCATCACGTCTGTCTACTTTTTGCTTGTAAACCTCATTTTTCAACCATCCCCACAAACAGTAATGGAACGGAGGGAGTGAGGTTTGGGGATCTCAGTGGCCAATTAACCGGCCCTCTGCGTCCTATCCATTTCCCAGCAAACTTTTCATCAAGACATTGCCTTACTTCATTAGTGAAATGTTTAGGAGCTCCATCAAGTTGGTAATACATTCCAATTCATTTTGCTAAGGGGATATTTTCCAGCAATATAATAAATTCATTACGTAAAAATTCCAGATAATTTCTCCCTGTGACATTATGCTAACCTCCGTAGCCGAGTGGTAGCGTCTCGGCCTTTCATCCAGAGGTCCCGGGTTTGAATTCCAGTCAGTCAGGCATGGCATTTTTCATATATGTTACAATTCATTCATCTTATCCTCTGAAGATATAACCTAACGGTGGTTCCGGATGTTAAAAAAAAAAGAAAAAAAAAAGATGTAGTATGAAAGGACCAATTAGTTACCAGGCTGGAGATGCTGCAGTTTCTGAAAATGAAAAGGATGCAATCCATTATTATTTAATGTCCTCCATATTCTACTTTGTGAAATATTGAGCCGTGTTGCAATTAATCATGTGCTCGTTGCCGGGCTACGTTGGACCATTGCAGAATGTTTTCACCTTCATCAGCATGATTTGCTTGTCATTCAGATGAAATATGAGGGCTGGGAAGTGTACCATTCTCACGAAGATTATTAAAAATTCAAATAAATACTTTACGATTTGGTACAACACGACCAGGATACCTATGTCGATATTCCGTAACCGTTGCCGCAGCACTTCCATTGCAAAATCTATAGATGAAAATCATGTCGGCATATTCGGCATTAGTGAAGACACACAGCATTTTTCAAAACAAAACTAAACAGAATTTTGCTTTTTCTAACAGACTTGATTTTTATGCACAGTAAAATGAATACAAAATTACACTTCTTAACAGTTTTCTAAAATTTTTACGATAATAATTCGATGTAATACTGCAAACACGATTGATCAGCGAAAGGTTATTTAACACATTATCACAATTAACGGACAACAATGTGTATTTAACCAAATTGTGATGAAAAAAAAAATCAGTGTTGCCAACTTGTTTTCTGCAGGTCTAAAATTATTGTACCTACTAGACACATCTATTTTCTTTTTTTGTAACTTTTTCTTCTAAGTTTTTGTCAATTTTATTGTTAATAAGAGTCGACATGTTTAAAATTTTATTTGTTTTCTGTTGACATTATTTACATCAATCTTCTTAT
>JAAAKQ030469544.1:10022-23784 GCA_010016005.3 Zanna intricata | reverse complement strand
TATATATATATATATATATAATTAAAAAACGTAACGTAAAGAAAAAATAAATATAACGCTTAACGTTACAATTATGTGAATAATTTTCCTTTATATATTTCAGCCAAGTTACAGATAAAACATCTTTAGAAAACCAAATACGAAAAACGATCGAAGTACACATTATGATTGTTCCAAAATAAATAAAATATTCTTTAAATACTAATTTAAATTTTTTTACATTTTGAAAGTGGTAATACATCTATTTTTTTCTGTAAACTAATTGAAATAATTTTTTTTGTTGTGGTTTTTGTGGGCGAAGAACGTTTGGACGTTATCATCGCCCGGTAATTGAAATAAGACATACAAAAAAATAATAAAAAATAACCGAAAACGGAAAATTTTGAAATATCAATAACGTTGACTTATTTGAGTTTCAATACTTAATTTGTAAAGGGCATTGCATTTTTCTTCTGGTAATATAACCTGTAATAATACGTATTTTAATAATCATTACAACCTTTCATAGTTTTCTTTAAGCAAAATTTATAGAAAAATAAAAAATATTTGTATCATTTTTATAGTACTTTTTGAGTAGTTTTTTTTTTTGTATATATTAACTACAATTCTATATTCTACACGAATTGTGTATTTAATCTCAATCTCTGTTTCTTTAAATCCTTCAGATCGTTTAAATTCAGTTTTTCTTTAATTACCTTTATTATCGACTCCATTATACGTATAACAGATTTATTTTTTTCTCTAACTGTTCGACGAGTTTTTTTTTTTTTTGAGAATCCCATATACTAATATTAACTATTATATATTAAGGAAACAAAAATTCGATTTTTATTTTTTATTTATTTATCCCCGCTACGTTTTATATTATTATTTGCGTTACTATTATTATTATTATTATTACTACTACTACACTTCATTCTGTGATGCGTTTCTAATTAATTTTTTTATTTTTCTGCTGTATGATAAAGTTCAATGCAAATTTATATATAACTCTTTTATAAACGTTTACGTTGGAGACACTTATAAAACCAAATTCAGGCATTATTTTATAATCTTACGTTTAACAAATCCCGTTAAACATTCTTGAAAATTATACTCGTACTAAGCCTGGTGTAAAATTTACATATAGGTTTTTTTTGTGTTATTTTGGGTTATATTAAATATTTATTTCCATAAAACATCTAATAGAGCTTCTGTCTCACGGTTTATGAATAACATTTTATTATAACGTGATTGTCTCTCTCTCTCTCTCTCTCTCTCTGTGCGCGCGCGTGTGTTTTAATATCTATAATACTTGTATTAATTTCTTTAATGAATATTATTTCCTTTAATAAAACGTCCTTGAGTATGTTAGGCATAATAAAGTAATTTACAGCAAGAAAAAGGTCGGACTGTACGTGTTACTACTCTGGGCAGCGTTCTACATTTATAGCATTGCTACATATTATTATTAAAAGCTAACGCCCTCTAACAGTATCGATAACATTATCGCACGTATCCGTAAACAACACGGCTGTGTATTCTATAACGATAATGTTATTACTTTTAATTAATTGTATTTATTTAGAAAAAATCGATAGTTAAAGTAGGAGATCTGGGAAAATAAGACATTCCGTTTATTACTTTTTCCGTATAAACTGTAAGCCAATTTTTTGAACGCGAACGGAAAAACGATAAATCGTCAGCAGAAATAAGGTTACCGAGGAGAGCAAAGAAATGTACGAGAATCGGTAATAAGCTTTGATGTAAGAAGGGTAGTAGATATACGGATAGAATTACAAGTTACAAGTAGTGGCGAAAACAATGTTTAAGGAAACGTACTAAAGAAGCGAATTAAAATACGAAAACTTAAGGAATAGAGATTTGGAAAGACCGATGAAAAGGTTGTATTATTGTAAAGGATGAATAAAGACTTATCCGTTAAGTAAAACAGAACTTTTTTAAATAACAATTTGTGTATTTTTAAAGATGAGACGATAAATTCTTTGGATCGATAAGAAAAAATAACTATAAAATTTCTTTTCTGATTTATTAAAGTGAAAATATTATTATTTCTATTAAGGATTACTAAGATTAAAATATTTCAACTAACTTTTTAAAATTTTAATACAAAAAAATTTTCTAAATTAGCCGAACACAATTTTTAAAAAAAATCAAAATCGTATATGATGGAAAGTAAATGTTTCTTTCACAATCAGTTTTATAGTTAAATCACTTCGGCTACAGTTTATGCGGAACGAGTTTTGTTATAAACGACTCAAAGAAACCATAAAAAATCTGTTACATGTTACTTATTAAACAGATTATAACTAATAAACACCACATAACTTTGAATACCTTTTTTCTTTATATATATATATATTTATCTACCGATAAAATGTATTTAACTTAAATTCGTATATATATATATATATATATATAAAGAAAAGAAGGTATAATAATAAACTATTTTTAATAATTTCTAAGGAATTAAACATTAATATAAAATGTTAAAAGACAGTGTATCGTTTTCTCTTTATAGATTAATTAAACACCTACAACGTGGTTTTAGTAAAATTGTAATATTCTAAGCGTTATGGATATAGCGTAATAGAAGATGAGTTAACAAACTAAAATAAAACTTACTGGCAAAACTTATCAACATATGACAACTTTTTTTAACCGCTGGTTTATATTTACATTAAATAGTAAATAATGTATTAATTAAAAAAATAATACCGTTCGGTAGATGAATTCGCATATCTCGTTCGGAAAATAATAATAATAATAAAAACTACAATAATAACAATTATACAAATATACAATTATAACAAAAGTAATAATGAAGAAGTATAAGAAAGATTTGTGATAAGATTGTAAATATTCTATTTTAATTTCCGGCCGTACTCTAAAACCCAATTTCAATTAGAAACTTTAATTCTATTCTTAATAAATGGGTATTTATTGATTATATTCTCTCTTTATCTGTTTAGCCTTCTCAACTACCGTAAGGTATTACTTCAGAGGATGAAATGTATAAATGAGAATGAAGTGTAGTCTTGTACAATCTCAGGTCGACAACTCCTGAGAAGTGTGATTAATTGAAACCCAACCACCAAAGAACACTAGTATCCACAATCTAGTATAAAAATAACTACCTTTACTAGGATTTGAACCTTACAACTCTCAACTTCGAAATCAGATGATAGACCAGCCCAGCCCGGTGGGCTTTATTGATTATATTATCATTATTAAGTTTTTCTTCTTTTTTTTTAAAATTATTAATTATTATGAAATTATTGGTAAGTTTGTGGGTTTTTTTTTAAATTTAAAATTAAACGTTAGTACATTATATTAGGATTTACGATTTTTTTCTTTTATATAATTAAAATTTTGTTTTTCTTAGCGACACGTTTACTTAAGGTGCAATTTTTTTAACAACGTTAACTTAACGCTTTTACTTTATATTTATTTAAAATGGACGGGAAATTGATTTTTTCTTCACGATGAGACGTTTTAAAAATTTTCGATATCAAATTTCGTTATTAAAATTCGCTAGTCGATTTAGCTTTGTAAAAATGAAAAGGGTTCTGGGCAACAAAATATTTGGTTGATGATCCTTATCCTATGTATATCATAGTTAACGCTTTGATCGATAGGCCTCTATCGATACCGAACAAAAGCAGCAATGGTAAATATATGTAATTTCAATTGTTAAATAAATAACGGGGAAAACAAACATTTATTTATAAAATAAAACGATTAATAACGAAGAGCAAAAAAGTTTTCGCTTTATAAATAAGAAGAAGAATTTGGTTCAAACTATGCAAATTTAGAGATAAATTTTTTACCGCTTAAATTCTTCTCCTTAATCACCATTAAGGTATCATTACAGGATGAGATGAATGAATTGTAGCGCGTGTGAAAAATACCATGCCTGACCAGGATTCGAACCCGGGACCTCCGGGATGAAAGCCCGAGACGCTACCACTCGCGCTACGGAGGCCGGCAAATTCTTCTCCTGAACGAGGCTCGCTATTCGTTGAAATTTTTTACGAATACTGGTAGTGATAGTTTAACAATTCGAAACGGGTATATAGAATAGATTTTGGTTTTTAATATTTTTTTGAGCCTTTTGTCGCGTATTTTTATTTTAGGTATAACCGCACATTTTTATCCTTGTTATTTTGATGTTCAAAACACGATACTTTTAAAAATAGTCAAATCGAGAAAAGAATCTTTTTAAGCGTTGCAGAACCGGTAAATCTCATGGAATCATTACGTACGAGTAAATTACTTACTGTTCTATCGTTTACCTAAAAATTATTTTAGATAGATTTTGGAGGATTATTTTAATAACGACTGGCGTATCGTATCTCTGCAAGTTATGAATTTCTAAAATAGTAAACGCTGATATTTCTTATTTTAAAACCTAAAATTGAATAGTACTATTGTTTTATATAGATCAGAAAAAAAAAATTCCTTTTGAAATTCTAACTTTTTGTGAATAGTAAAAAATATACTAATTTTGTAAAACTTGCATACGTGTGCTAAAACACGCCTTAACGGTTACCGTTTATGGTAATGGTCACCGTTTAACGTATCTAAATAAAATAGTATAATTTGTAACCCATTGTATTCTATATTATCGCTTCACAATAAAATTACATCTTAAATTATAATTCCAAAATTTACAGATTTCAATTGCACGGATTATTACCGTGTAAATGTACGTCTAATTTTTAAAAACATTTATTTATTTTTTTTAAATAAAAGGTATAAGGGACGAATTTTTATAACTATATTTTTTTAATGTAATACATAAAATTCCTCAGCTTAAAAAGAAGAAAGGCGTCAAGCGCAAGAAGTTAGATGGCTATTTATATATATAGAAATACGTAATTGTTTTTTAAGTATTTTCAAAAGATTTCACGATATATCGGGTTCTAAAAACATATAAATAAAAATTTTAAAAATTAATTAATAAAAATGCGTTTAAAGATCGTCGGTAACATATTCAAATTTTAATTGATATTTTGCTGCCAGAATACTATATTTATTCGGGAATTTAATTACCCGTGGTGCGTTTAATTTTTGCATTTTTAGAGATTTCTCGTTAAAAGTTATTTTTTGGTTTTTTTTTTAAACCGTTTTAAAGAAAACTATCGTACGACCGGTCGATTTGTTTGTAATATACCGTAAGGATGCACGAAACCGATTTTTGTTTTTTAATTGATCTTTTTAAAAAAAGAGTTTAATTTTGTTGACCGAAACAAATTTTTATACCGCTCCTTTTTTTTTGCCCTTAAAAATTCATCGAAAAATAAATATTATTAAATATTTTATTGAAATTTTGCATCCGATTTAGTTATAGGTTAGTTTAAACCGATTTAAATATTTTTAAACGAACGCTTGCGATTTAAGGGAAGTTTTAAGAAATACGTAATTTTTAAATATTTTAGATTTAAATGTTAAAACCACCGATATAGATTTTATTTTATTTTTTGTTTTTATGAGGAAATTAAAAAAAAAAATCGTTCACATAAATTAAAGTTTTTTCAGCAAATGTCGGTCGTACTATTAAAAAAAGATAACTTAAAATTATATCAGAATAATTACTAATTGTTGTGATGACATATACTTAAACCATTTTAAAATCTTTTATAATAATGTTCTAATTAACAAACAAATTAGTTTATATGCGGTAGCTTTAAACTCTAAAAAAACATATGCGGGCAAACGTACGCGTTCCATTTAAATAAGTTATTATTATTACAAAGGAATATAATAATAATTGCTATAGATTTTATTCTGTAACTTTATTTATTAATAAATATATACAGCCTATTTAATTATTATGACATCAGGACGGGCTACTGAGAACAAATTTAACCGGTTAAGATTATGAATCAAACCGGTTTTATTCTTGTAGAGAAGAAAGATTTTTTATTTTTTGTTTCTTTAAATCGATTCTGCTTATTGAAAATTACATTGTTAACAATAAATTACTTTTTTTTTTCTTAGCGGAAACGCGTAACGCTAAACAAATTTTATTTCACGACGATAGGCTATCGAACTATTATTATTATTTTGATTTATTTTTTATAAGGGTGGATGTACGAATTTTATTTAATAATTTTGTTTTTAATATATTAAAATTATTTCGAAAAGTCTATAACTAAATTTTGAGCATTTTTTTTTACATGTATTTATTACAAGATACAAGATCTGATTTTAATAATTATAGTTTCTGCGTTAAAATTTTTCTTTTCTTTTTAATAAATCATTTTATAAATGTAATAATATAAGCGAGTAATCGATACGATATAATTTCTTTTTAAACGCTCATTTTTTACCGTACACTAATTATAATTCGATTTTTAAATTACCATAACATCAAAACAACGAGAATAGTGTTACTACAAAAATATTTGTAATGTAATGCGTAATAGTTGTAAAATAATAACGCGTAATACAATATTTGTAATTACATAAAGAAATGCGGGGTTTATATTTACAGTTTTCACAAACGCCTTTGTTTTAATTCTTCTTTATTAAGTTTGTAACTTAATTCGGTGAATCAGTATCTTTTTGTTCTTATCGCAATAATATAAACAAATATTATTATTTATGCTGTCATTTATTGTAATTATTCTGTTATTAAATACTTTTTTGCGTCTCAATTAGCAGCAAAATATCACTTTAAATATTTTCTTGTTACGTAAACGTCTTAATGATTTAATTCAATTTTTACAAATACGAGTAGCACAGTAATTCTATTTTACAGAAAAAAATTAATTAAAATAGTAACATAATATTTTTCTAAAATTAACTTCAAATATTTTTATCATATATATATATATATATATATATATGCATTACTTTATATCTTTTAAATAAGTAGTTTACAAAAAGAAAATCAATAACGGTATAAAATAGCCAAGAAGTAGATTTTTTACATTAAATTTTAATAATTAAAATAAAACAAAAGTTTTTTGTTTCAGTTGAATTCCTTAATCCCATGAACATTAACAAATTTTTTTAAAATATAAAGTAAATAAATTTAACAGTGATTCGGTAAGAATTGAACACTTGGTTTTTTGAAGGGGGAAAACTACGCATTTTGAATAATTGATTTTTTATTATTTCTTTTTATAAGGAAGTATATTTAATATATATATATATATATATATATATATATATATATATATATACGCGTGCGCGTGCGTGTGTGTGTGTGTGTGATTATAATATAGGCGTAAATTATTCGTTAACCTGATCCTACTAAATGAATTATCAATTAATGTTTGTTTTTCAAAATTAAATAAAGAAAACTTTTAATTAAATGTATATGACCATTAAATATGCCCGCTTTATTTGTACAGTATAACATGTTTTTATTTACTTAGAATTATATTAATTTTTTATTCGGTTACATCATTTAAATAAAACGTAATTCAATTATTTTATTAATATATAGGTATGAAAAAATAAAAACAAATATTATAAATGGCCTGTTAAAAACACCTTTACGCTGTAGTTGTAATAATAAATTCACTCAACGTAGCTCAACTTAGCTAATGTTACAAGAAAAGTCCATTTTAAAAACTGAAGTGGTAGTTTTTCGAAGAAAATAAAATACATATTAAAGCTGTTTACATATATACTTTGCTGTTAGAAACTGTTTGAAGCTGTTTGAAATATACTTAAAATTATAACAAATCTTTTTACCTCCTCTGATGCCTGCATCTTTTTTTTGCTAAAATATTATTATATAGGCCTAATTAAAAAGAAGAAAAAACAAAATGATTATTTATAAAAAAACAATCCTAAAAAGTTTAAAAACATTTTTTTTAAGGAGGCATTAAAATTTTGAAAAAGTGATATTTATTTATAAAATTAATTTTTAATTTTTTAGTAGACTTTTTTCTTTTCATTTATAGTTTTATTAGAAAGGAAAGATAAAAAAATTTATTTTATCTTTTTTAAAGTATTTTATTCTTGTTAATACTTTAAGATCAATAATAATTTTTTTAAATTATTACCGAAAAATAAGAAAAATTAATAATGGGGCAATGGGGCAGTATATGTCGTCTCCTACTGTTATTTTTCTTATAGACGTCATGTATTTTCTGCGTATACCATTTTAGACTTTATTTATTTCTGTTGAAGATCGCGCTCGTGATTCTGTTATTATAAAAACAAAATTCGTTTACGATTTTATAAATAATATATATATATATTTACGTTAGATTATTTATAATTAACATTTTTTCAAAGATGTTTATTAAAATTAATTTTTTCTTCGCTGTTTCTTTCGTTTACCGATTTTTGAGAAACCTGAACCGTATCTCAATACTGCTTTATAAAATGTACATAATTTTAAAAATATTAAAACCTAAGCGGTATAAATTTACCAAGCGTCAGTCGTTGAAATTAATCGGTGACTGTGGATCGTTTTATATCGACGACCGAGATGGTAAATATATGTACAGAATCTTTACTCTTTTATTACGTTAAAACTATGTTTTTAATTCGATTTTACGAAATAAAATTCTGATAAAGCGGATATTTCTATAAACTATACCGGGATAAAAACGTAAATAATAATTAAAAAAGGAAAAAATAATTTCGTTAAATAATAATGTTCTGCGGCCGTTAGGATGAATTTTGATGAACTGTTTATTTTAAGGGTTATTTACTACTATAGGGTTAATTAGATAAAAACTTATGATTTTTAACGATAAAAAATATAGGTTTTTATTTATTTAATTAAAACGTTTTCATTTAAGGTGTAAAATAATTTTTTTTTAATAAATAAAATGAACGGTATAAAACAAAACAAATCAGATTAAAAATATGTAATAATTAAATACAATTTTAGGTTCGAGAAAAATATAACTACACTTATTATAGTATATACCGACCGGTTAAAAAGCGCAATATTATTTTCTATTTAACGATAATTTTTCCGGATTTATTTGTATTCTTAGTTACGCTATATAAAATAATTTTTTAGGATGAATTGTTATTATCATAGAAAACTATAACATTTTTAAAAACATTTTCGTATTAAACATTACAACCTAATAAATTTTATTTTTTTCTAACAAGAAACTAGAACCGACGTTTTTTATTTTACCGTTACAATTTTATACAGCTAACCTCCGAAAGATTAGGTAATAATCGAGGTAATAAAGTTTATCGTAATAAATATATTTCATTTTAAATCTATTTTATTGTTTTACATTTAAGTAAAATTATTAAAATTTATTCCATACAAAACTAACGTTTATTACTACGGAATATTTTTGTTTAATTTTTTGAATGATAACTTTTACGTTAAAAAGTACGTTATAATGCTTATTTATATTTAATTTTTCAAGGGTATTATTGTTAATAATTTGTTTTAAGCGTTTTTTAAAAATTTATTTTTTCCTTCGATATTAAATAAATAAATACGAAGAACAATACACGCATTATTATTTTATTTCGATAAAAACCTTATAGACAACGGCAGTTTTTAAAAATAGTTTTAGTCTATCAAATGAAGAAAATTAATGTTCGAACAGAAGAAATAAAATATGCCGCAAAAATAAGCTGGTGATTTTATTTTTCGTTATAATTAAATTGTTTTTCACGAGCTTTAATAAAATAATATTCGTAAAAATGTCTTATTATATAAATAATTGCGATTTACGAACGGTTAACTTCGTTTAAATTTTATAATTTGTTTCGATAAGAGAATATAACATGTTTGAATAAGACATGAGAATATAACATTTTTTCTTCGAGAAAACATGAGAATATAACACATAACATGTGTTTTATATTTTATAAAACACAAATAAAAATAATAAATAAAAATGTAGTTTTTTATAGATTAAATGGATTTTTTAAACGATAACTTTCGGGAAGCACATCGAGCAAAAAGAAATTTGTGAAAATTATCCGTCTGTTTCGTTATTATACTTTTATTATTATAATGTTTTGTTCGATCGTCCTCACCGGACATATATTATATTTATTTAATTATATGTAAGCTATATTAATTATTTTATTCCGCATTCAAATTTAGGGAACTACGCTTAGATAATGTATTTAGTACTGTTAAACCGATTTTATCCTCTAGTACCCAAAAATATATCGTTTTAACTTAAAAAATTAATATTTCTCCGTTCGTGCCCTTACATTCGATTAAAAAAGATAATTTTTCAAATAAAACTCGCACATTTAGAATAAATATTAACTCGCAGGAATTTTTGACTTCGTGTTAAACAATAATATTTGTATAATAATCATTTTCATACGGTTTAACTTTTATTTTAATAAATGCGTAACATCGTGTAAGATAATCGCTTGCAAAGTTTAAATTAATTTACCGTTCTCTTCTTTTTATTAAACCGAGTATTATTATTATAAATTAAAAGGACTATTCTACGACAGTTTATTTTAAACGCAAAATATTTTCATTTGTAGGCTTATATTACCAATTAACTATCTTAAATTCGGTGTATTAAGGATTAATTTATTACTTTTTCTTAAAGGACGCATTTTAAAATAAAAAGCAAATTTTTTGTAATATAAAATATATGATATAATAAAATACGTAGGCCTATATTATGTTAAAAAAAAAAAAATAAAATTACAAGGTATTTTAAATTTAATGTTTATAAAATCTACTGAATATTTTTATTTGTAATGAAGTATTTAACTTGTCTTTTTAAACAAAAAATTATATTTTAGGTATTTTAAATAACGTTATAATTTATTATTATCTTTAATAAAATAAATGACTTTATCGTCGAATTACAACGGTGAAAATAAACAAATCTAATAATCTTTTTATGCAGATAGAAATTTTATAAAAAAATATTTGAACAGGCTTTTTTCTTTTATTATTAGAGGAAGGAAGTATTTCAACAAAAAAATATAAAGTAAATTTATCATTTTTAAATAATATAAGTTTGTTTATCGCCTACTGACTAATAGGCTATAAACTGCCTAGCGGTAAGTTTCTTAATCGTAGTCCTACATGTTAACCGGTAGCGGCTGCTGTACATCTGACATAATTTATCGGCTTATGGTTACCTAATTTTTAATTTAGTAATATCATAATTTCAGTGAATTAGTAGTAATAACATTTCCGAAACGGTTAAAATTTGATGCAATCCGTATAGATTTTAATTTGTATTTTAAATTTTTTATATAAATAAACTGAAACATAAGGCGTTTATGTTTAAAGTATTCCTGAACGGATATTTACATATAAAAATTTATACGTATTTTATTGTTATAGACAATTTATTGTGTTAAATTATTATTTTATCTGTTCTTACTATTGTTGTTGTTCTTGTTATTATAAAAAATTAATATATGTTATACGCTTATGCCGTCATTTTATATTTGTACAAGCGTAAATAAATAAATATACGACTACGCTTATCACTTAGGTGTACGATACGCATTATAAAATAAATAAATATATTTATTTAGTAAATACCGCATTAAAAATGTATATTTGTAAATTATTATCCATGCGAATAAGATCGACCGATTATTTACAAGTGTTCGACAATAATTTACTTAGTACTGTGGCACATAATAAAATATACATTGCTTAGGCGGTAAAAATATTTTGTATGTAGAGGATAACGGGTAAATCTAAATCGTATGTAACATTTTTCTTTCGCGTAAACTATAAATAAATTTTATCGCACGACACACTGAATATTTAACAAAAACCACAACTCACCGGCCGGATTTTGTGATGACCATTTCCGTTCCCAATTTGTGAAATTTCTCCCAGAGGTCCTTTCCTTCTAGAGTCACCTTGGGGTCGTCCACGACGCCGTCGTCCTCCGGCTGGATTGCTCTCAGAGGCCTGACCATGGCCGGATGATGATGATGCGAAGCGGCCGCTGCGGCCGCCGCTAGAACCACATCTTCTGCCGTTGTGTAAGGGTGTCCCGGTCCGGGCGGCGGCGGCAGTTTGGGTATCAGCGTGCCGGGATAGCACCCTACGGCGACCGGAGCGAACGGATAACCACCGCCAGGATGATGCGGAGTCGCCGTCGCGGCCCCGGTCGCCGCGCCGCCGCCTCCGGTGCCGGCTCCTCCGCCTCCGCTGGCGGTCAACAGGGAGCTGACGCTGAAGTCCGTCGGTCGGTGCAGCAGAAAAGCCGGGTGGTAGGACATCTTATCGGGAGCCGCGGCGGAGCCGGAGCCGGGACCGCGGGGTGACGGCGGGGCGGTGCAGGTGATAACGTCTGCCTGGTCGAACCTCATGGAGGATGATCCGCAGTTCGAGGTCACTTTGACGAGGTGCGGGCACCTTGCCTCCAGTCTAGTCCGCGAGGGTCGGGGGTGAAACGGTACACATATTACATCTCAACGGGTCAACTGGCGTGACAACACTGCCGGGACCGAGCGACCGAGCGAGGCGCCTCCGCGCTCGGTGTTAATGAGGCTCGGCGATTGGGTCGCCTCGCTCGGCCAATAGCGAGGCGTGTACCATTCACGCAGCTCGTGTCGTGTCAACCGGGAGGGGAGCGGCCCTCCTCCCCCCCGCACCCCGCCTTGACCACCACCATACCACCCCTTACACTACGCTACACCCGTGTACACCATACACCATCACAACTCCTCTCTCTCTCATCTCTTTACACTACCTTTTTATTAGTATTATTATTATTCCATCTATAATGTTTTCCTTGCTCGAATAACACGCCGGATTATATTGTGGGGCCGTGGGCGGTCCACGCTCACACAGATACATACATACATACACGCACACACAGCGCATACACAACCGTGCTGTGTAAAAACGACATGCTCTTTGCTCTTGTTTAAATAAAGTACACCCGTCTTTTTAAACCGGGTTGCTGTTAATAAAAAAAATATCCTATCTACTTCAAATCGCTCTCTTTGCATCCGTTTGAAAATATTTACATCGTTCGAAACGGTCCATCTCGGTAACATTTTTACAATTGTGGTTAAACAGCGTCGATCGAGCGGGTAGTCTGATCTCAATCCGAATAAACTGTATTAGCAAAAAATATTTTTATTATTAAATTCCTGACTTGGTATTTTTTTTTATCGAAAATACAGATTAATTTAATCGACTGAAACAAGAGATCGTTAATTAAATCGTCAAGTTACTGGTAATCTTTTTTAATTTTGTTTTATTAATACGATACGTGTCGTACAGTTCTTAATAATAATAATTTATTCTATCTTTTTTCATAGAATTTTTTTTAAATATTCAAAACAATTTGTAGAATTAAAAACAAATCCGTCCTATTCAAATTTAAAACCTCCCTAGAAATATGAAGGAAAAACTTATTGTAAATCGATTACATTACCTTCGTATACCGCCTCTCGATTCTCTGCACTTCTAAAGATAAAATAATTAATTTGTTTTTTAATACTAAACAAAAATATTTTATCTCTAACAAAGAAATAAGAAGATACTATAAAATTATTACTTCATTATTTATTTACTTTTTTTATTTTGATGATTTTCTTCAGCTAAAAAGTATTTTTTTATGACAGAATAAAATTAAGAAGATTTTTTAGGCTAATTACTATTATTATAACGAACGTAATTTGCAGAAAAAAAATTAATAAAAAATTAAAATGAATAAACCTGCGCCATTATCAGTAACGGATCACGCATTATCTTACGTACTTCTACAACGTAAGGATCTACACACGCATGCACACACGCACACGTACACACACAAATATAATTATATATATATATATATATATATATATATAT
>JAAAKQ030469533.1:0-23786 GCA_010016005.3 Zanna intricata | reverse complement strand
TATTCTTCTATTATGATTTTTGAAATGGGTGTTGGCAATTACTAAATTATATTTCGTGCAAAACTCAATAAATCGGTTGCCCCTTTCATTCCTGTTGCCCAACCCGTATTCACCCACAATATTTTCTTCCTTGCCTTTTCCGATGCTTGCATTCCAATCTCCAACTATTATTAAGTTTTCATCCTCTTTTACGTATTTAACTGCTTCATCAATTTCTTCGTATACACACTCCAAAATAAAGTATACAGCTCTAAAAATCACATATTAAATCCGTCAGTTTGTAAACAGTTTTGATATATTTGGTTGAATAAAAAAGAGTTCTTCAAGATCTATCCCGACCTTTCAATCAATCTTTATATTGAAAGCTCACCAATTAACTATATTATGTTTCTAATTATACACTGCATTTTGATTTAAAAGTTCTTCCGGTAAAATATGCTATAAAACAATTGTATTAAATATTTCATCCCGAATTGCAGATACACAAGAATTAACTGCTCAGGTATTTGGCAGATTCATTGAATTCTATACAAGAAATGAAAAAAAAAAGATACATAGAGATCTTTAGTATTAGCAATTTAATAAATTTAGTTTTCTTTCTAAAATCTGTTTATTTTAAAAAGTACTTATACATTTATAGTACTTGAAGATAAAAGTATTATCCGATGTTTACTTTATTTTCATGTAATTCGTTGTTTATAATTAATATTTTATTATGACATTAGTTATTTTGCTCTATAATACGCTACGAAACTGGGAATAAAATGTGAAAAAATATATACTATATATGATTGAAAATTTGTCTTCAGTCCTTTATTTTCATTATTTCTTTGAAGAGAAACAAAAGAAGGTTATTCTATTACTTAATTTTAATTTGATTTTCCGCCTACCTTTTTCCTCCATATCATCCAAGAACATTCAAACAGATTTTAATAAAACACATTCCATAAAATTACGTTAAAATTTATTAAAATCATGTCACAAATAATTTTTTTTCAAGATAATTATGGGTAACGATTAAAATCGATGGAAAAAAATTACTTAAAATAAAATATAATCCACCGGATTGGTCTAATGGTAAAATCTTGGTGTATTAGAAGATCAGCTTATTCCGAAGTCAAACTTTTTAGGTTCAAATCCTAATAAAGCATTTATTCAAATCTAAATACTAGACGTGAACACCGGTATTCTTTGGTATTTAGATTTCAGTTAACCACATATCTCAGGAATGGCCGGCCTGAGTTTGTTGAAGACTACACATATACCGGCAAAACTATTACACTAATAAGTCGCTAATGACTTTAATCTGGCTGGACAAGGATAGGACGTTTTCAGTACACGCCAAGGAAACCTTGGCGAAGGCAGTGAGTAGATTGCTAAGCAACATGGCAGGTCCACGGTCCTTTCGGAGAAAGATCTACGCGCAAGTAATCAATTCGGTGCTCCTTTATGGTGTCACAGCCAGGGGACGTGCGCTGGAGAGGGACATGGTCAGACGCGTTCTGGGGGAAGTCCAACGACGGATTGCCTTCGGATCATGGCTGCCTACACTTCAGTTTCAACGAAGGCCTCATTAGTAATTGCCGGTGTTCCACCACTCCGCCAGCTTGCTGTTACGCGATGTAAGATCATTGAGTGTGCAGTTTCCCTGCACACTCAATGATATTGGATGGGAAACTGCACGACATGATATGATCCGAGTGTGGCAAAGAAGATGGGATCAATCTTCAACAGGGCGTTGGACGCATCGTTTAATTAAGTATATTGTACCATGGATTGACCGTAAATTTAGACAGCTTAATTACCGGATGACACAGCTTTGACAGGACATCTCTTTGGGTGGAGGAGAGCATCAACTTCCGAATATTTGTACTGCAGGGACTACGATACTTCTCATCATGTGGTATTCCAGTATCGACGGTGGATGGTTGAACCAAGCATCTGTGAGCAGGTAACAGGACCACTTGATGCAGATACCATTATATTGTGCATGCTCTCTGGCGCTGAGAACTTCAGAGCTATGTCTTGTTATGTGACACAAATACTGCAACGCAAGGTCAGGGATAATGGGTAGCGAGAGAGTGACGGACAGCCCTCTGTGGAGTCGTCGTTCGTCAAGGCATGCCTAGATGGGCAGCGATGATGAGAACACGGGAACTCCGTCACCCTTCAGCTGTTAAGACCGAGACCCGGCTTTTTGTCATTCCGAGCATACTGTCGGTAGACTGGGAGGCCTGTTCGAATATTTAAACACTCCCCTGGGTTGAGCAATGCTTAATTGTGGGTCCGGCTCAGGGGAGAGATGGAAAAGCAACGAAAAAAAAGACTTTAATTGTTGATTGCTGAGTATAAATAAAAGTATTTAAAAAATGTATATATAAATAAAAAAATATCCATCAAGTTATTGGAAATATAATCTATTGAGACTGCAATAAATAGTTCTATCATCAACACAGTATTTCATTTACAAGTTACTCCACACACATAAAAAAGAATAAAAATTATAAATTTATATATTGCTTATTATTAATAATAAATTTACGCTGACATGAAAAACAAATATTTTTAAAATTTGACATAATAGTTAAAATATTCAGAATTTTAAATTTTATAAAACGACTTGTTATATTTATAGTATTTATTATTCTATCTCTTTTGTTTGACATGCTAACAAATTTATAAAATTAATTCGCTAGTAAAATGTAATTTAATTAAGTCTATTAACGACATTTAAATGTTTTATCTGGTAAAACCTGATTTGTAATGAGCTAATTTTAATTTAATTTTAGAAGCATAGGTTTAATGTTTATATTCTGTTATAAATAAATACCCCGTTAATTACAGTACATAATAAACAAATATATGTAAGTGCATGTATAAATACATTTTGGAGCAAGTAAAACATACATTTATAATATATTCACGATTAATGTGAGATGTAGAATTACAGGAAGTGTGTTTCAAAGTAATGTTTTAATTAATTTAATTATTTTTAATTGCTACATATAAATGTTACTACTTCATCATGTTTTTTGATATAATTAAACTTTTTTGCATAAATATTAAATTTATAAAAAAGCAAAGACTTTTAATTGTAAAAAAAAAAAAAATAATAAATTACTAACTAAATAACTGTTTGTAAAGAAGATATCATTGAAGTGCTGCAGTACATAATACTGTACTCTTAAGGCAGTTAAATTTTAAAATAATTTAGATACGATAAGAATTATCAGATTTAAAAATTGTAATTATTTTTTATTCAGTTTAAATTTGTAATTAAAATTATATGTAAACTGTTAAAAATTACACAATATTTTTGTACATTAATGAAAATTCTGATTATCAGACTGGAGCAAGGAAATATGAAATTATTTTTTGATATCCAATAATGAAGATATGATAAGTAACAAAAAAAGCAATGTTATTATTAGTTGTACCCCTCATCGTATTGGATATCGACTCTGAAGCTGAAGACTTTTTATAAAAAAATGTATTGAAAAATACAAAAAATTTTCAGAGATGATCCTCGAATTTATGCTATTATCTGAATTTGTAAATTATATAATTTGTGAAATCTTTATGCGAACCAAAAAAAAAAATCATTATTGTAGCTAGGGATAAGTACTTTTATTGTAGCTGAAAACAAGTACTTCAAGGCTTTTGAGCCTTAATATGAGGCTAATACTAGTCCTTATTATGAGCGTGATGATATTTTTATTTGAAATCTGTTGTTTATTTTATTTTTTTACATAAAACTTTATTTTATTTATTTAGATTTATTTAATGTGTAGTTTATTTTAGATTAAAAATCTGGAGAGTCCTGTGAAAAGTCGTGCTGTATATAAACTAGGGTGTTGGAAGGATTGAAAGAAATTTTTTTTCAAATACCGGAAAAAATGTCAATTCTAATAAATAAAAAGAAAAATATAGGAATTTTATTACAGTTTAGCAAAATACCTGCTTTTTTTTCTTTTGACCATATTATAAACAAACGAAGTTATGTTACAAACACCAAAAAAAAAAATTAAGTTTTGAAATTTATTGATTACTTTGTGAAAGAGTACTTTTTTAGAGTGCTTTATTACAACTCCTCTTGAAAACCAAACCTGTAATTAAAAACTATTTACAAAAGAAATTAGAGAAATATTACTTCGTTAAAATCTGATATTTTTATTGCAACAAACAACGTACAACAAAATGGTTATCAATTAATTAACACAACCCTCATGCGTAAATCCCTTTTCATAATCAAGAGAGTAAATTTGCGATGGCTAATAGGTGAAGGGAGAGTTAATTTTTTTTTTTTGGTGGGTTGTTGAGAAGAAGATTTACGGGTATTTATTAACGGTGACCATCAGATGGACCGACAAATATTTTTTTCCTTGTTTTTTCGAATAAAAAAAAACATAAAATTACTGAGATGAGAGAAATTCTATCAATTTGTGACCATATCTGAACAACAAATAAAGACATATTAGAAAATACTAGTTATACTAGAAATCAATTATACTAAATATAGATAACGTTAAAAATAAGTTAGATATTCCATGCCTCACAAAAAATATCAACTTTAGCATTTATCTGGGAGTCCGAAGGAATTAGAAATTGTATACTACAAAAATTAAATTTTATATTCATCTATAATTATGTACGGTGTAAAAAAAATGTTTGGTTTATAAAATTATTTAATATATCTTACATTTTACAGTAATAAATAACGAATAAAGTAAAAGAGTAACTTTTACAGCTTTTCTCTAGTGTTCAAATTGAGCACCTTTTGTCATGTGGCATACATCCACCTGAAAGCTCGTCTAGCCTTAATCAACCTTAATTAATGGAAGTGACAGCTGTTTCAATCCTATATCTCAATTCGGGTAGGTAAATAAGTAACGGATCATCACTGCACACAAGGTTCTTCGTAAAATTTTGAAACCACTGCAAACAAACTCTGACACCAGGTCAATGCCATTCATTCCAGCGGTCAGGGAAAACGTTATTCAACCAATACCGTACAGAGTTATGTCAGTGAGGATTCATCTCATCTTATCAAAAAATAAAATTTCATCTTACTGCTGAAGAAAGAAACAAGTGCACAGAAAATTTAGATAAACAATTCCTTTTACATTTGCTTCACCAAAAAAGAATGGCCCGTAAACTTGGGATCAGAGTTTTTTTAAAAAAAATATTTAAATTTGGAAAGTCTTTTCGTAGTGTAAGATTTTGTGGGAAACTTTGTGATCCCAGATAATTAGCTTAAGCGTGTTAACCTTTCCACCGAGGTGAAATTTTGCCTCATACTAATAACATAATATTATCAAGAAAGTAATCATGCTGTAACATTTCAATTTCAAAGTCGGTACGCACTGCGTAATCGGTTGGTTTCAAAGCCAGTAACAGCTCTAAACGATAAAATGTTTTCTTAAAACATTCCAAATTATTATTACCGGAATTAATTTTGCGGCTGACCTTTCTAACAAATTTTTTAGGATTACGTAAAAAAGATTCTCCGACACATATCACATTCTCTTTAGACGTTCTCGGTCAACCCGCACTCTTCTCTTTATTCGAACATCCAATCGTTTCAAACGGATAATATCACCTATCAATGTTATAGTCATTTGTAGGATCACAATTAAATTTTTAACGGAATGCACGTTGAACTGTAACTACTGATTCACATTTAGTAAACTGCTAAAAAAACAACATAGAATAATTTCTTTTGTTCAAGAGTGGGTAACTTTGCTAGTGGCGCTGTCAAGCAGAAAGATAGGGAATCAATCTATCTATCTAGAGAATGCGCGCGACTAAAAATGACCTTTTGTCTCTTTTTTCTAGCGTTAAAACAAGACGGTATACATAATTCAAGAGCTATAATAAATTAATTGCCGATATTCTTTTTGAACAACCGGTATGAAACAACAGTGATCCAATAATGTGAAATTAAATAAAATTAATAAAAAAATAATAATAATTTTGTAACAGCAAAATGAAAAAAAAATATATTTGAGTAATTATTTTTTTTAAATGTGTAAATGGTAAGCCTATAAAGTAAACTGAGGTTTGTACAACCGTATTAATTAAAAAAAAAAAATCATCATAGAAGTTATATTTATATAAAAGATCATATATTAAGAAAAAAAATGATCCATAGAGCATATAGAATCTGAGGCATAATAAGTTTTTTCTTGTAGTATAATAAAGAACAGATTGCTTTATTTCAGCAAAGTTTTCAAATTGATAAATGACAAACGCATGAAAAGTTTAGAAAATTTAATTTACTTAAGATCGGCTTAAATGAATGATGTTTTTAGGTAAAAAACTGAGATCTGAAATATATTTGTTTCGTTTAAAATAATTTATCATTTTTTATTATCCTTAAAATTACTTTTCTTATTGTAGGAATATACTTTTAAGCGTAATATTTAATACTGATTTCAAGATTAGCAATTAGTTAAAATGCTTAAAAGCAAAACGAAACTTGAAACTTTTCGCCAAATGTATTTAATAGAAGTCATAGAACAAAAATGCACTATTAAAATAAATATCTTTCATTTATAAACTTTGAAATACACATAAATTGTCGTACTGTACATTATGTAAGATAATAAATTAATTTTTATTGGTTTCGATTTTGACAAAAAAACACCGCGAGAGAAACTGCGATTTTATTCGAAGCGTATAATGTTAGTTTCTCAAAAACTATTTTGGATTACATAAATTATACATAATAAATGTAAATCACTACTGAGGTGATAACCAAAAATACCGAAAAAGTCTATCAATATTCATGCTTGCAAATTTTGACCTGAACTACACAAGATAATTTTGTTATATCGCATTTATTTGATTATATACAATCAAAGAAATTAATAAAAAACAAAACTGTTGTTCTGGAAAAGAAAGAATCCATTACATATACCAAAGGTAAATAATGATTTAATATTAATTAAAAACTGAAATTAATATATTATATTCATTTAATGATAAACTTATAAGTGTGAATGAAGGGGTTGAATAAGGAAGTAATTTTACATCTGTAAAATAAGGTTGTAAAATAATGAATAAACATACGTTAACTATTATAATAGTGATAATAATATTAACAAAATAAAGTTAACGTATGCTAAATTTGCTTGATAGAAGAAGGTGCCAGGAAATGACAGAAAAGGAAAGGAAGTCCTCTTTAACATTGTTCTATTTCACAAATTTAGTTTATGAAGTGTGTATACAGGAAAGTTTGTCATGCCAGGCTTTAGTGACTATACATTAAAAGAGGAAATATTCTGAGAGAATGTTGTAGTGGGGTAGTACTGTTATTCATATATATATATATAAGGTTAGTAACATTATTTTACTAGCAACTAACTGGTACGGAAGGTTTAGGGCTTTTGTATTATAAGTTGTTCAAATCCATTAGTGTTTATTCAGATGTAATTTTGTTAACAGACCTTCTGCTCTCCCCCCCCCTCCCTACCATGTTAGAACAAAATGTATCTACGGTACATATTCCAGAATTATAAACAGTGTTACTGCTGCCATTGCAAGCTACCAAACTAACCAACATATACAATAACAACACTTCATGACGTTATATACAACAAATTTTGTTGTAAATTAATAATTGTACATATAAAACGGGACAAAACAGTTTTGGTAGAAAATGTACCTATTGAAATTGTAAGTTGAATTCTGAATGCTAGCTCGTTTGGTTCACAAACTGTTTTATTTGATCATACAACCCTATAATGACGTCATATATGAATGTATAAAGGACGCGCACGCACACGGACACACACAACAAAATTAATATATATATATATATATATATGTATGTATGTATGTATAGAGAGGGAAAGAGAGGGATAGAGAGTGAGTTGAGGGAGAGAAAATCTACACATATACAAACAAATAAATATATTAGTAAGGGTGGGACTATACAAAAACGGCTCATGAGAGCGGGGGAGGAATTTAAAAGGGTGAGAGCAGTGAAGAGGGAAGTAAAATTGAACGGATAAGCGTACCATTGGTGCAATTTAAGTAGTAACCGAATTGTTATGATTATACGAAAACAAAAGTGCCTATTATGACGGTTAACTCAAATACAACCCACAATAGTACGATAAAATGCAAATCGCGTCGCCGACTATAATTTGAAAGCACGTTATCATCTTAATCGGGTCACGGATTGGGCTTAAGTCCCATTACCTACCGCTACATACAATATCTATCTACTCTCGTCTCTCTGGGGTTTTGAATACATTATACAACTTGTAATGTCTAATACATATATATAAAATAAAGATTCACTGTAGTACCGCCATGAAATAATAGTTAATAAAATACTTCTCTCTAATGGAGAAAGTTAGGATTTTTTTTTAAGTTTGTATGTATCAATGTCCAATTTTAACGTTTTAAATATTTAAAAACAAATTTATGATAAATAAATACTGCAAAATTTATGTATATGGTAGTTTTCAATTAACGGAACCTACAGTATAAGTAAGATTTTGACACAAAAAACTAAATAGTTATGAATAATATCGTTAATGACGTAATTGTTGGATTTAGAGCAACGAAGCTCCTCATGTCGTTCGACAACACACAACGCGATAAAAAAATTAACGTTTGATGTGCGTTGACTGCTTATCAACTGATTAGACTATTCTTCATTGCCGAACTGACAGTTACTAGCGCTAATTATCTAGATTGGAGTATGCAGTATTAGAAATTGTACATCATCAACCCAAGTTTACTTCCAACACGACGGCGCACCACCTCACTGGGGGTTAACACAATAAGTACTTGAATAATTTCCTCAGCGTTGGATTGGCAGTGATGGACCAATTTCCTGGCCACCTCAAGTGACGTAAAAAAACAAAGATGTAATTAAGGTAAGGACCCAAGATATTCTTCGTAACGTGTGACGTAACACTGAATAATGTCTAGCCATTTTAGACGTCACAATAGGTGCTCATGTGGAACTTAATTGAAGGCAATAAGTGTTACAAACCAAATTGTTTGAAATACTTTGTTCTGTAATAAAATATGCATGTAAGGAGAGTGCTTCACATACACACAGACAGACAGACAGACACACACACACACCCACATACACACACACACACACACACACACACACACACACACACACACACACACACTCAAGTAATTAATGCATTTATTTTCACTGTTGAATAATGAATTAAAGATGGAATTTTATTTTAAATGAAAGAAAATATAATAGCTGAAAATTTCCAAAACCGAAAGTGTGGTTTCCAAAACATCAACAAGAGATTTTTAAAATTTATATTTGAAGAGGATTATAAATATTGTAATTAATCATAGATTAACTTTAATATAAAATAATTATGTTTAAATTTTATTTATATTAATCTAAAACATTTTAGTTTTGCATACACAAAAAAACGTTAAAAGTAAATAAAATAAGATGTTCAAAATCAAATGGTTCAAAGTCTCTCATTTTGTTCAAAGTTTTTATTTTCTTCTCTTTTTCTGTTTCACTTCTTATATCGTCTTGATCGTGTTATCAGGGCGGCTAGTTTTTACTTTTTCATTTCTAATGCGTAATCTGTATTTTTAACTTCGTACATGCTAATAGTTTTTTCTACCACTTGTTTAATTCTTAAGCTGACTTTTCCTTGCCTGTACGCTTCTAATTTTGAGATTTATTTTCGTATCATTTCTATTTTACTTTCATGTTTTTGCTGCCAAGATGGTATTATTATTATTTTGAGGAATGTAATTTCTCGAAAAAGCTTATTGTAGCTAAGAGTAAAAACAAGCAACTCTAAAAAAGTTCCATGTAGCGCACCCAATAACAGCAGAAGCGTGTAATAATATAATTGACCATCTAGAGAAAACAACTAAGTGGTTAATGGAGGGGATGACAATCCTTTTGTCTAAAAGCAGTAACACGAGAGACCCAGCTCAATATAGACCCTTAACATGACTTCAGACAAATATAAATTATTGACAGCAATTATTTATATTTCCAACAAATTATACAAGCACCTGGAAACAAGAGCAGAAGGGTTGTGCAAGAGGAACAAGGAGCAAATAATCATGATACGGTAACCACACAACAAGCCCATTACGCCAAAAGGAATCTGTGGATGGTTTAAATAGACTATAAAAAGGCATTCGATAGTGTGATGGCTGACGAAGACTGAGGAACCTGTCAAATTGATGGAAAGGCGATCAGATTTTTGAGGCATGCAATGAATGCTTGGAGCACGATAGTAACAGCAAACAGTGCAATAAGAAAAATACAAACAGAACCCATAAATGTAAGTAGGGGAATATTTTAAGGGGACGCCTTAAGCCCGCTCTGGTTCTGTGTGGTTGTTGGGTTAACAGCCATTTAGCGGGTTGCTCTCTAGCATGCTAAAGGAGTCATATTACGGTTACAATATAAAATTGCGAGCCAGAGATTACAAACTGGCTCATCTATTATATACGGATGACCTAAAAATTTATGGAGGGACTGAACATCAGCTGCGGCAACTGTTCAAACTAGTCAAAATGTTCAGCAAAGACATTAAAATGGAGCTAGGAATATGTAAATGTAAGATAAACGCCATTGTGAAGGGAAAGTTCCACCAGGCGCAGAATTACGACCTACAAACCCAAGATAGCACAGAAGCAATGAAAGAAGAGGACCTGTATAAGTACTTAGGTTGCGATCAGACAATAAAATTTGAGCACAAAGCCATTAAAGAAAAACTTAAGAAAAGTGGTTAAAATTAATTTTAAGATCGGAACTTAATGGGAGAAATAAAGTATCCCGGACCATGCTCCGGGATTTCGCGGGCTGGGAGAAGGTTCGGCAGTATGTGACTGCGGTGATTCAGATAAAAGAAGAGGAGGATAGCGAATGGGACGGCGGTTGGTCATGAGGGGGGACAGCCCTCTGCTGAGCTGGACTTTGTTTCCCGTGTATGGAGATAGGGTGTAGTGAGGAAGCACGGGAACTCCTTTCCCTCTATGACGGCGTTGTGGGTTACTTGCACAGACACGAACATGGTGGGCCGGGAGGAAGGGGCAGCCTCCTGCTGAGTGGCCACTTGTCCTTGCTAGGAGGGTGGATGGTGATGATGACGCACGGGGACTCCCGTTCTCCTTGGGCATGAAAACGTACACACACATATCTACACATACAACAGAGTGTGAATGTGTGCATGGATGGTAGTATGAATTAGCGTCCCTGGTTTGGAGCCCAAAACAACCCCATGGAGAGTGCGGAAATGCATTCCTTCATAATCCATCGTCAAAGAAAAAAAAATAAAAAGAAAAACGTGAACACATATGCAGTAATTACGTAAACATTAGGTATAATGCGTATAGTGAGTGTAGTGAAACTCTGTTTCACTGTATTAAGTACAGTGAAATAAACGAGTTGAATAGACTCACTGGAAAAATATTTTACCAATAAAAGTCCTAACATACATTCGTCAAAAGAAAGATTCAAGCTTCCGAGAAAGGAAAATGGAAGAGGAGTACTCGATATTAAAAATCTTTGGTAAGGATAGAATGAAAACTTAAGGAATTATTTCCATAACAAGTAACAACCTTTCTATCAAACCATCATAGCGGCTGACCAAAATTACACGCCAATAAACCTAGCCAACAGAACCAAAAACGTAGATAAAATTCTAGATTTGGGAAGGAAGAGCTGCATGGCATAAAGAGGCAACACTAGTCCAGGAAGGAGTCAACAAAGCAGCTTCAAATACTTGGCTTCTGCAAGGAAAGTTATATTCCGAGAGAGAAAGATTTATATGTAGCATATAGGATGAAGTAGTAGGAACAAGAAATTTTAAGAAATTTTTTTTAAAGAAGATATCAACAAGAATTATAGGCTATTATGCTATACAATGAAACAACAGACCATATAATTACTGATTATACGATTCTAGCTCCGACTGTGTACACTAGGAGGCACAACTACCTGGCAAAAATGGCGTACGAACTCTGCAACAGTTACCATTTAGAGCCTCAAAAAAATCCCTACTTTACTTACAAACCAGCCTCCTTTTTGGAGAACAACAATGAAAAAATTCTCTGGAAATAAGGAATTGTGACAGCAAAACCCATCAACTATAAATAAACCAGATATAATAGTAGTCGATAAATTGGAAAGAGTAACCTACCTAAATAGACGTAGCCATCCCATAAAGTAACAACCTCAGCATAAAACACAATGAGAAGCTACATAAATATACTCATTTTGCGTTTAAAATTGAGGAAATGTGGAATAAAAAAGAGTCGAACATAGTCCAAACAATTATATCTGCGGTGGAAATAAAACCATGTTGCATAACAGCCTAGAAAAATTGAAGATCCAGTGGAAGTTCCACGTGCTAATGCAAAGGAGCGTGTTAATTAACACCTGCCATGTTGCCCGGAAGGCACTTAGTCAACAATAGCAAGCCTAATCTCATTGGTATAAATTACTCAGAGTTTAGAGATTGTCACCGGCATAAGGTTGGGAAAGTATGGAATAATAATAATAATAATAAAGGCAAGTCGTAAAGTTTTCTACTGGTATTATAATTTATAATAATAAAATAGCATTAATAATTTGCTAATATTTAAATAGTAACGTTCAATGTCACTATTTTAATATTTTAGTTTATATTTTAATATAAAATTACAATATAATTTAAGAAGTAAATTACAAAAGTAATATGAGTGTAAAATAATAATAATAATAAATACTGAATATAAATTATGTTGCAAAAAAAAAAAAAAAAAAAAGAAAAAACGATAATAATTTCCTTCTATTGGAACAGCTATTAGGCAATTCACCAACTCAAGCTTATATGCGGGCAAAGATTTGCTCGAGTAAGCACTGTTCCCTAACATTTTATTACTACTATTATTCTTATTCGTAAGGTCTCTCCTTATTTCTATCGTTGTAGGAATAACGGTGTTATTGCTCCTTCTTTTCAAGTCCACGTGTCGTTAGATTTAAAAGTCAGCAAATTGGGCAATTCTGTTCTATGTTATAACCGTTATAACTTACGTTACTGTAACCACCTAATGTCTAAGAGAAATCAATAAAACTGTTTTTTTTTTTTTTTTTTTTTTTTTTTAATAATATTTATGTAGGCAATATAATTGTATCGAAAAGCCGCTTGATCATTATACCTCGCTGTGTATGTATTTTAGATATCAAAAACATCATTGCTCTAGTCATTCTTACAGGAATTACAACTCGCTCTCGAAAAAATTCAATCATAAGCATCTTTTGCCTGGCTTAGAAAAGATAGGTCTGAAGTGATTTCAGTTTCGCTTTTTTCATTGAGGCGAATTCATTATTGAATACCAGCATGCCAATCCTACTGAAATTCAGATGATATTTGATCCAATTCATCAGAAAGGTTGGTCGATTATCAACATAATTACTTTCAAAGACAACAACTAGCATTATTTTCATTTAGAATATATTACGTTAATTACATATAAAAGAATGAGTCGTTTGATCTAGTTAAAAATAATGAACCCTTGTCTGCGGGAAACAATGAATTATGTACACTGTTACCATTTAGATTCGAAACATATTATGTTAATCTTTCACATTTATAACGTTGTAATTGAACAGTTTTATTTTTTCTCATACTTCATACATTAAGGTATAATTTATTTGTTAAATTTTCACATACTTTAATCACCTGCATTGTAATTATACAAAAATTACACAGAAAAATATCTAGGCTCACTTTTTCTACAATTATTGGTTTACTTCAAATATCCTAAGCATTAAATCCAGCCGAATATATAGAAAATTTAGTTTCCATATCTAAATATATCTTCTATTGACAAGCAAATTCTAAATAATCACAACATAACATAACATTAATAATCTTATGTAAGATAACGGAGTACATTAATTTTTACTTTACCGTCTATAGAGCAGCTATAACTAGATAGAAGGGAAAGTATGGTGATCGGTCAAAATAGGGCATATCCGGTTTTCATCGAATCTTGACGAACACAAATTTGTTTCCCATCAAAGTGGGATCTTAACACAGGCTCCCTTTCCTTTCCACCTTTCCACACTCTACATCCCACTTAGCGGCCGGATTACTGTTATATTCGCCTGCTATGTTGTGACGTCATAGGTCAGCGGTGGAATTAAATAAATGAATAATATTTAAAGCGTAAAAATTTATTTAAAGTGGCCGCTAGTACACCCACACTCGTGTGAATGAGATACCGTATGCGCGCACGCTTTACTTAGAATCATTGAATTAAATAAACAAAAAATATGGTATTTAAATAAAATTATGAATATTTAAAATTAAATCGTGTATGTAAGCCGTACATCAGAAAAAAAGTCGTGGGAGGGGTAAGAAGGGTAACTCCTACAACTGTGTTAGCCTTTTACTCTTTTTTCTCTTCTATCTATCCCAGCAACATGCAAGAGGTGTGAATTAGAATTTTTCTCCGATAAAGAAGATAAATATTATTAAGAAGTCATTTGCAGTTATGAATAAAACGTGATTTTGACTGGCTTGGTTAACATTTCGTTGTACAATATCACATTGAACTCAGAAAAGAAGAGCCAACTAGAAACCACTTCATTTTTTAATTTTCTAACTAAATCTGGAATGATATGGTGGTTATTCTTTACGATAGTTAGTTATTTTAGGGAATTGCTCGAGTCTTGTGTCAGATGACTTAAACTTTTAAACAGCTTTAAAAAAAATGACAACAAAAGTATATTGTAAACAACTTATGTTTATATGTACGTTTGGAATTTTTAAATCGTATATACTAATTAATTACATATTACGTTCAGTAATACCTTTATTTATCAGAAATATTCATTAAAAACACTTTTCCAAATACTCCCGTAACTTCATAATGCAATTTTAAAATTGACACAAACTGTTGCTAGGCGGAACTAACAGAAAACGGCAGTCTGCATTTAATGTTAAATTCCCATTTGTCGTTGTGGGCATTTCACTACCGAGCAAACACACAGGATTCGTAAACGTAATCAGCAGGAACCTTAAAAGGCCCTTAAAAATAATGTTCGGCAGCCTTTTTAGTCATTCAGAAAGCCAAGGATTTTACAATCGCCTTCCTCAACCGTTTTACTTTATTCTACACGTTATCAAGTACCGAGTTTTTTTTTCAGGTGAATTGTAACCAGGAGTTGTCCACTTCTTCAAAATCAAGTCAGGAGTTGTTCAGGGTTCTGTTTTGGGCCTGTATTTTAAACCATTTTTACTATAGACCTTCTGACTAAAGAGGGTATTACTCTTGCTGACTTTGCGGATGACATGCTGTCCTCGTTTTTCATGCCAGCCCAATTTTTCATCGAATACCTATAATTTGAGTTGGATTTAATTAAAATGTGGTTGATTCCATAAGAATACGCGGTAATAAGCAATACTGAACTATGTAACATTCGTGATAAGTAGAGCTGGCTGTCCACGGGTCCACATTGATGTCCCTTTGATAGCGTCTTAATTCGGCAAACTGGAAGTCTGGGATAAATAAGTCTACATCTCGACCGCCAAAAACCTGGAAAGTTCATATAACAGAGAAGAGAAGGCAACTTGAGATTAATTTCAAGGAAATGATTTGATTGTTGAGCAAAGGTTCTCAATTATCTTTATCTAATTAAGATGTTGGTATAATCAACAATTAAAATACCGATCTGGATTTATGAGATCTAACTTTGGGCTGCGAATTAGACCAATCTCAAAATCTTATAGCGTTTTCAAAATAAAGTAGCCAGCTGTATAACAGAGGCACCTGTTTGAAAAAAAAAAACAGTGACATGAACGAATATTTACGATACGTCTGAGAGGAAATACAACGTTTCAGTTGAAAGTATGAACTGCAACATAACAACCACATGAATCACTTAGTCCGTGAACCTCCTAGACAACACGGATGACATTAGAAGATTGAAACGACTACGATTGTATAATGTCTTACGTTTAACTTGAACTGTGAATGCTGTGCATTATCTCTTCAAATTTTATTTAAAAATTTATTGCATGTTCGTTTCATCGTTTTTCTTCCTATTTATGACTTATTTTATGTTACTTTCTGTTGTTCTATGCTACGTGTTAAATGTTGATCATAATTATTTAGTGTATATCCTGCTTACCACAAAAACTTTTTGTAATACTAATGTGTAATTTTTTAGGAGTTTCGTTAGTAACATCTTTTTATGTGATTGCTAGTGTAATCGAATTTATTCAAGGTTAATGTAACCGAACATTTCGGTAAATGTAACCGAATCAAAATAAACTTTGAAACAAAAAAAAATAATATTATTAACAACCACACAATAAGCAATTTAGGCTACCAGACAATCGATTATCGATACCTATAATCGCCAACGTGATTCAGTCAACTGAGCCAAAAGTTTTTCTCAAATCTGAATGAAAAACATATACTCGTCGTAATCTAAATAAAAATTCTTTTGTGCCTTATAGTCTTTTGCGAACAAAAGTATTTGTTTTCAACCCATACAATCGTATTATTTGGACATAAATTTTTTTATATGAATTTAGAAAAAAACAAAAATGAAAATTTTAAGAATCAAATATAATAAATATTATTTACTAATATCATGGAGAGTAAAAAAAAACGAAATATCAAATTTTTTTAAAGATAAAAAGTGTATTTAACAAAATGTAGTAAAATAACCACTAAATTCTCTAATTTAAAATTCTATGTTTACATTTTAACTTTGAGATATATTAAAACTTTAACACAGTTTAATGTTATCTTTAAATAAAATTATTAAATGTAAAACATGTTTAAAATAACTGTATATATCAATTTAAAAGATTTCTTTAAAGATTAATGAAATATGAAATATTTATAACAAAAAATATTAAATAAACTTTTTTATAATTTCTCTACTTAATGAAAACAAAAAAGAGGTAGTAACGGAGAAAAACATAGATTAAAACAATTAAAATAAACGCTTTAATATGAAGAACGGCATAGACAGAGAGAGGCTGTCGCGACACGCTACATCAAATCGAAAAAAACTTAAAATTTGGCACGGACGTCTAAAAGGGACGATGGATAAATAACATTTGGAAAGCGGTCAAATTCCTTTAACCTGTGTAGTATGGTATGGTATGGTATGGTAGATAAAAAATAAAACACGTAGTAAACACTGGACAAATAAAACTACACTACATTATACGAAAAAGTAAAAATAAATACAAATATTTTGACATAATAATTTAATTATTATTATTATTAAATACAGCATATTCATGCATTACTATTTAACAAAGATAATAAACAAAACAAATCGCTACTAAAACGAAGAGATTTAAAAATAATATCAAAATACGGGAGCTATTTGAGAGTTTATTTTAACATTAAAGAATTACTTTAATGTTTACAGTAATAAGGTATTTTAAAATAAATCATAGAAGAAAACAATAGATAAATATATCAGTAAATTACATGATGTAACATAAATTATATATATATGTAACGTTCAAAATTCAATTTGCAGAAAAAATTTGATATTAGTATAGAGTTAAAAATATTAATTATTTGTTAAAATAATTTGCAAAAAATCTAGTTTGGAGACCCTAAGAGCAGCTTTCCTAACTAGAAATTTATTACAACTTTTTATAAAATTCTTCAGCCGTTATTAGTTTAACCAAGAACAAAATAGTTCCGTTAACTGAAATCCAAAGAAAATAAATCATAACGAAAATATTTAAACTAACTTAAAATTAATTGTACTTCAGCATCCAAAGATCTTTTATTCTCTCAAAATGTTATGTCCAAAGTTTACATTTCATGCAAAAAAAAAACTGTTTTCCACACCTAACGTTTAAAATGGAGCGAATGTAAATCGTAAGATATTAATTAAAAAAAGTGTCAATAAAAAGGTATTTCAGCTCGGATGACAATTTGTATACACATATACACCTAGAAATATATCTGAATCTATTATTATTCCTCGGTTTATTGAATGCAACCCCGCTATTGAGTAGACCAGTGAATAAATTTAACCCATTGTTTTTCGAAAGAAAGGAAAAAATTAATCTTTGCTTTGCACTCTCTATCCAAGTCTGTAATGATTGTAACATACGTAAAGAATCGAGGAATTCCTCTATTTTGGAGTTACTCTGAGAGTAATATGCATAGCTAATCTTTATGGTAAACAAAGTATAAGTGCTACTTGTAAGATTGTATAAACATCCAGGATTGCATCTACATTTTTGGAATAGATTTCGTATGCTGTAATTCAGTTGTTTATTCGGTTCAGTAAAGAAGCCAATACGAAACTACTTCTCTTTTGTAGTAAGCTTGACAGGGGAAACTGATTATGCGTACACCTAACAAGACTTTTCTTGATTGTTGTCAGTAAAATAAAGTTATGCAATCCTAACATGTATACCAACAATCTAATACTTAAAAGTTGTACCTCATTTTATTACCATGAAATAAAAAATGAGTTGATAAAACTATATCTCACCACTATTGAAAAGTTAGAGCATAATTTTACGAGAAAAAAAAATCAAAAAGGATTTATTCTACAAAAAAAAAAATCAATAATGAACAGCCTCTTGCGTTATATGTACTATACTATTGAAAAAATAACGTATTCTATTATACGTTATATTATACGACATATTTTTATTGTGTTTTATTCGACATCTACTCGTATGTGTACATCTACACATACGAGTAGATGTCGAAGCTAAAACACAATTCTTAATGTTTAATGGATCACATATCATGTAACCTTCCTTCACTTCCCAGTACATTTTATACGTATATGATACATTCATTTCACTTGAGAAACAATTATAAAAGCAGTAGAGTTGATAAAACAATATATAATATTAATAATTAGCAATTAAATTCTATTCTATTATCATTAATTAAAAATTAATTAAAACAAAATTTTTCATTAGTTCACTATAATAATCCTTAAATTGAAACTAATATACTCGTACTTCAGTGTAGTGAGGGAGTGCTTATCATATCTCTAGTTAAAGTCTAGTATTTTAACTAACTTTAATAAAAAATATTTCTAAAAACTCATACGTAAAACTCAACAGTATTTTTTTATCCGCTTTAATTTACGGTTAAATTTCGATTACTATTTATATAAGTTTTACTTCTATTAAAAATTATATGATACTGCAGCCCGTTTATAGTTAAGCTACAGAAAATCGTTAAGTATTTAATTATCTATATGACAGAATGTGAACGAATTTTTAAAATCAATTTCAAGTAAGAACGAGGTTATAAAGCCAATTTAATTTATTTTATATCGGAAGTAAAGGCATATCTTAATCTAAAATTTTTTAAACACAACAATGGTCTGATTTTTTTCTTTATAATATATCGTACATTACATATTATATAATTAGAAGTGTATTATATATATAGAAAAGGTGTTCATCTCAAAAAAAGAGTGGAAAACAGGAAGATTAAAACAAATTATGGAACAATACAGCGAAGAAAAAATTTAAGAACTTTGGAGAGTGGATCCAATTAAATGTCCAGTAAAACGAGTCACAACATACCAAAAACTGAGAATGGAACAAGTAAATTAACTGTCAAGAAAAATCCACAACAAAAAATTAATTTCAATCAATGTAAAAATAAGACATTGTTGCGTAGTAGTGACACCTGAAGTATCATATGTAATAGAATGCTGTTTTCTGAATAGTATTGGTATGTTTAAAGGATTAAGAATGTAAGAACCAATAACTAACACTAATTAATTAAGAACTAAGAACCAATTCTGGAACCCAAAGTGAGTGTAAGGAGGACAGTATAGATTGAGACCCACAGAACCACGTAAAATAGAAGGAATGGACAAAATAAAAGATGCAACGAGAAAAAGAAGGCTTAATTACTTCGAATAATTATGTCGAATGGATGGAGGAAAACCAAATAAAATTATTATCTTAAACTACTTCTATAAAAAAAAATGAAAACAGTGGATAGAGAAAATGATTAAGGACATTGAAGAGAAGAACAAACAATTTTGGATAAAGGAACATACAAACAGTCAAAAAGTTTGCAGGTTTTGTGGATATTAACAGAAAAACAGGTGTGAAATCTTCAGAAAAGAAAAAGAAAGCACCGAGAATTTTGAATGACGAAGTATTGGTAGCATATAAGAATGGGAAGAAGTGTGAAGAGAATGAAACCTAACAAGAATTATATTATACGTAGTCTATAGATGGCCTGAAGAGTTCTGAAGACAGTAACTACTGTTACTTTTTAACCATTTCCTGTCATAATGTTCCGATGATTGAGGACCACATTTTTCTAAGAAGTAAATAAATAGTAAAAAAAAAAATATGTATATTATGAATATAAAAAGATGCGAGGAAACTCAGCAGAATATTAGAGAAAACATTTTCGTAAGAGATCTTATAAATTCTTATTTACATTACATGGATATATCTTCCTTTCATAAAATATCGTAAATAAGAGAAAAAAAATTTTTTTTTTAAAAACAGGAATATCTTCTGAATTCTGAAATTGTAATAAATTCTAAATAATTATAAAAAAAAAACACACAACTTTACATCAAAAAATATCTATTATTAATCATTTGACTTTTCCTCAAACAGGAACGTTAACAGATTACTAAATGTTAAATTAATTTATTATCTATTAAGCATTAACGAGAAGAAGAAGAAATTATGCGTTTGAAACATTCATCAATGTCTAAAAGGTGGCAGAGTGTAGCCTAAATAAGGTTCAAACAGAATAATGTAGAAGGAAGTGAACTACAAGCTACGTTAAGGGAGTTTTAAACAGCTGTTAGGTGAACTAGGAAGAGAGAGGTCCTAAACCCTTTACTTCCGTTTGTGTTGATGCTATTCCCAAGTTTCTCGTACAAACTTGACGACGAAGTCAAATGTAAACTAAAGTGACAAATGGGTACAGATATTCAGTTTGAAAATACGTTTAAACTAGAAAATTATGAGTGTCTTAGCGACAACAAAAACCAACATCTATAGTTCTAAATAAACAGAAACATAATTATATTAAAAAAAAAAAAAAAAACTACAACAGTTACTATTAAGTAGATGTATATTTTTATTGGAATCAAATTTAAATACTGCTAAATTTGTAACTATTGTAATGATCAGTAACTCATTCGTAGAAAATAGTACTATCATTTTTAACCGACTAAGATGCTTAGAAATAATTGCATATACGATGCAATTGCAACAGATCCTTGACAAGGAAGGTCAACTGTAAAAAAAAGTAATAAAACCGTTTCCAGTACCGCATGGTATTGCTATATAGACTAGCTGTAAAGCTCGATAGGCGTGGTTCGAATTCGGCTAAAATACGATTGAATACGGCTGAGAATTATTGTTCCACCACAATGAATGTAGGAACCACACTCAATTAAAGATAAAAATATTGTATTCTGCAAAGTATGCAGAAACTAAATCAACATAAGTCTCTATAAAATGAATCATCTAATATCTCCTTAATCACTCAGAAATAAATGATATTTTGACAAGAATTCAAAAAGAAACACGGTATTATATAAAATCGGAAGATAAATGAATTTTCTCGGTCAGTAGATGAGTAGAGGAGGCATGCAAATACTGCAAATGAAAATTTAACACTTGAACCATGTTCCTTTTTAATATTTTTAGTAATAACAAAACTTTTAACGCGGTTTCCTGTACAAAAAAGAAAAAGCTGTATTTGTGTTACTTTTTTTTTAATTAAAAATAACGAAACTTTATAATCGATTTATAAATTTTTTACAAATGATTTTAATTTTTAATAGTTTTTTAACCTCGGTACAGGTAAGGTTTGATAAAATATATCCTAAAATTCAATCGAAAAACCACAAAATTTTATAGTAACTAAAATTAAACGGTATACGCTTAAAGCATTAAAATCGATACGAATCTGGTAGTAAAATTAATTAAATATTAATTAAATCATTTAAAACCAGTGCCGTTGGTAATAATTATAAATTAGCGAAACTTTTAAAGCCTACATGTTGTAGGTCTACTAGAAAAGTTAAATTAATAATAAATTTCGATACTGAAAGTTAAATTTCGAACCAGACGAAGTAAAGTTTACAAACTTAACCTAAGTTTACAACTTTTCAAAACTCGCAAAACTCGTTTAATAATCATCTAATAACATGTATAAAATATAAAGACCGAAATTCTACTAGTGAATGATGATGAAAATTAAACAGCTGTAGTAAAAATACTATTAAATCTAATGCTATACTAAATCTTGGCTCAGTTTTATACTTTATTTTTAGGGATATTATAAATGCGCTAAAAATTAATAAATTATTAAAAGTGATAAAACCAACTCACCGAGTTGATAGCAGTCATCTCTTTGCCACGGGTCGTGTCTGCGCCCGTCAGGCCTGTGTCACTCTGCAACATAATGTAAATAAATGTTCATTAACAGAAATAAGTATTCATAAACAGTACACAGGGTTCACTGGAATAATAATCTGCGTAATATCTACGTAAAACAAAATGAAACAAAAAACACCTTATTTCTAATTAAATTTTATGGAGTCCCGAAAGTATGCATAAAATATTAATGTAAATATTTTATTTTTAACTTCCTAACCTGTTTATTTCTTTTTTTCACAAATTTTATACTTTAATTTAGAGAAAATATTAGTTAACTTTATAAATGGTTCTGATAAAATCTAGATCTATACTAGCAAGACGCTTGTTATTGTTATAAAAAAAACACACAAGCACAATAATTGTAATAATTATTTAAGTATTACCATTATTTAGCTATGAATATATAAATAAATTGTCTTTCAGCTACAATAATCTTTCCTGAAACTACCAATTTTTGTCTCTCTACAGAAAAAGATCATATAATAATAATATATATTATCATTTGGCGTGGCTGAAGGACGCCAGATTTTTTGCTGAGACTGAGGGATTTGCGTTTGAAATCCAGGATTCAGTAATCGCCACACTCAATTATCGGAAGCACATTATTAGGGATCCTACCGTGCTTGTGGGTGACTGTAGTTTGTGTAGGAATACGAGCGAGACTGTGGAGCACTTGAGCGGCTGCAAGATCCTGGCCTCAAAAGAACACACCTCCCGATACAATAACTTGGCTCGCATTCTCCATCAGAGGCTGGACCTGGATCTGGACCTTCTTGATGTGTCCGTTCTTTACTATAAGTATGCTCCTCTATAGTGTTAGAAAATGACGGCTATAGGATTTATTACGATCGCGCGGTCCTTTCGGATAAGCCAATGACCCATAACCGACCAGATATTTTTGTGATTAGAAAACAGGAAAGGATCACCTGGATCATAGACGTGACGATATCGCTAATCTCTAACATCAGAAATAAATATTCTGAGAGGCTGGCAAAGTATAAGGATTTGGCGGATCGAATCAGGGAGGTCTGGACCCAGAGAGAAATTGTGATAGTACCCATCCTCTTGGAGAGATCCCGCACTCGCTTCACGAATCACTCTAGACCATTGGAGTTAAATCTCGCCCATTTCTGCCAATGCAGGTAGTGATTTTAGACACGTGCGCATTAATGAGGAAGTACAGTATATAATCTCCGACCTTGGTGGATGATGACTCTGACGCATTCCATTAGCGGTTGCCACAGAAGAAACTATATATGCATAGTTACTGTTACGTAATGGTTTTAATTCTTTTCCAACCTCGTTGAGGCTGGCGGGTATATTTTCCGGTTAAAAGACTGTGATATAATAATAATGAAATAAATTGTATAATACTTTTAT
>JAAAKQ030469522.1:8862-23787 GCA_010016005.3 Zanna intricata | reverse complement strand
GGAGGTAAAACAAAAAAAAAAATAGTTATCTAGACATGTTTACAGGAGAATGCAATACCAAAAATTGCACATCGGCAACCAATGCTTGCTTTTAACAAGTTGTGCGTTATGGCACTGTGATTTACATGTTAGGGACTACCTACATTAAAAATCTCATCATTGGATTGGGTATGATAGACCAATTCCTTGGTCACCTTGATCCTGATGTTACACCATTCGATTTCTTTCTCTTTTTGTTGTCAAAGACAGGATGTACGTAATGAAGATGTTAACATCAGTGAACCGCAAAGAAATTGGACTAACTCCAAATATTTTTCATAATGTGTGGCATGAAATTGATTATTGTCTAGACTTTTTACATGACACAAAACATGCTCAGTGGAACTTTTTTGAAATTAATAAGTGTTGTGTTTGTTAATAAGTGCGTTTTGTAAACAAAACTATTGAAAATTTACTGTTCAGCAATAAAACATGCACATTAGTACATTTCTTTGTTATTAAAACATAGAATGTACTGAATAATTTATGACCACCTGTATAAATGTTATATAAATATATATATATAAATGAAATTTAAACTACCAAAAAATAATAAACTGATACCTAAGTTCAACTTGCCAAATTAATACCAAGAATTGATTTTCACAAATCTCTCATCTTCAGTTTGTATTTAATTCTAAGATTACATTAATATCAATTGGTTTTTAAAACTTTAGTATTTAGAAATTAGTATTTCAAAATTATTACTGTTTTATAAGCTTGAATTTTCTTATGGATGTACATGGAACTCCGCTGCCTAGCACTGGAATGATCCAATATTTCATCATTCCATGAATATTTGAAATATCTCATCATTCCAGTACTAATCAACGGAGTTGCATGTTTGTCTATAACAAATTCAAAATTATAAAACAGTTTCAGCAGTTTTCTAAATTCTAAATTTTTTTAAAGAACAATTGATTTTAATGTAATTTTAGAATTAAATACCAACTGAACATGTGGGATCCCGTGAAAATTGATATTTTGTATTAATTTGATAAGTTTAATTTAACTGTTTACTGTGTTTTGGTGGTTTAAGTTTGATTTAATATTATTTTTAATTTAGCACAGTGGTCAATATACTAATGAATTATTTAAATTTTTAACAAAAAAAACTTTCATAAACACCTTAATGAAACACTGCTTTTTTTAAAACCTAAATACTCACAAATACTACAGTTAAACTCAAATTTACAATAGAACCTTTCCTTCAAAACATAATTGACTTACAGTTTTCATTTTCTTACTTCTAGAAAAGGACTAATATTGTAGTTGTTTGTATTATTGAACAGAATTACCTAGTATCTTGACGATATTTTAAAATTAGACAATTTTTTTTGAAGATATTTGTGCATTTTATATTATTTTTTATATGTTACAGGTCTGCTTTCCTTCAAGCACACATACCACTGTTTCTTTATCCATTTCTTCATACAGTTAGCAAGACGAGGCCATTTGAATATCTTCGTCTTACTAGTCTGGGTGTGATAGGTGCACTTGTAAAGGTGAGTTTTTAGGTCTAATTTTTATTTTCATGCATGATTTTTGTATTTATTGTTAAAAAATATTATGAATAAAATTAAATTGTATTGTGATATCATTTAATATTTACCTAAGTTTTGGGCAGAATTATATTCTTTATTTTCTAAAATAATAGCATCTTTGTTAGTTAGATTTTGTTTAAATGAATGAAAAACTGTGTTAGAATCAGAATAAAGATTTAATAAAACTTAAAAACATCTTCCTGTGAAATGTATGTATATTAAGATAAGAATTTAAGTTTAAACCATTTATTTTAAGCCAGTCACATTGTAGTAAAGTCATTTGAATGGGTTTAACATATTCAATGACTGACTGTTAATTTATCTTTTATCCAAAAATTCAGAGTTTGAATCCCTGATTGGGTATGCAATTTCTCACATCCAAAAAATTTACATTCAACATTATTTCTTGTATGCTATATAATCTGTGACAAGCTTTTAAGGTAATTTTTATATTTTTTTTGTGACATTTCCAGTACTTTTTTTAACTATTGCTTTAGCTATATTTCTAAATTAATATTTCCAAATTTATTGATCTGTACTTTTAATTAATAGAATTATAAGATATTGTTTGACATTTCTGTTTTTAATTGTAAAAAGTACTGTTTCTGAAGCAGAAATTAGTTATGAATTTGTCAGCTTTAGGTATATACCCATACACTGAACATTTAAATAATCTACTTCATTATGAAGAAATAAGATTGAAGATGACATTTTGACAAGAGTAAATCTTTATAAAATCTGAAATAGTTTGTCGAGTATTTACTAGCTCATGTCCCAACATTGATATAATTTTTATTGGTGCAAAATGTAAGTTGTCAGTAATCATTATTATTTAAAATTATGTGTACAAAACATGTATTATCTATTTGAAGTGATTGATTTGTATTACAAATACTAAGTGATAGACAATAATCCTTCCTATGGAAAATAAAAGTTAGTAATTAACAAACTGTTAGCAGCAGTTGAAAATTTTTTATATTAATAAACTTCTTGTTTTAAGTTGTAAGTACTATATTGGATTTCTACGCAGTTTTTTGTTTTGTTTTTTTTTTTCTTTTATGGCACATAGGGTCACTTTAGTCAAGTCCATTATCAAAGTCTCTTCAAAGGGATTGTTTAGGCCTTGTGGTCATCTGAGTACTTTTTATATTACGATCTTTATGCCCTTGTTGTGAGTTTCTTTCTTGTAAGTGAAGCAGTTTTTGTCTTTGATTTTTTCATTTAATTTTATCTTATCTGTAGGTGTCTTCTGGTATAAGGGTAATTTCTTTCAGATGCTCTCTTATTACTATGATCCATCTGCATCCTGTCTTGGTGTGTTTTGAGTCAAAATTGTACTGTACCTGTTTCAAATCTTGCATCTTCAAAGATTCCTAGTCTCCTTACACATGGTATCAATAATGGGTTCTTGCTCTTTGTTGGGAACAATCCATCATTGCCCATCTTCTCATACTTTTTGATGATGCAAATTCTTCCAATTCTTGTTTCTATTTTCTGGAATCTGTTGGTCTTTGATTGTTCATTCAGGTGAAAGAGTGTTTCTGTTGCAAATGTGGCTTCCAGTTTTATAACTGTGTTATGTTTATGGGAAGAATTTTTACTGTAGCTGTATCATGTTAATTTTTATACTTTAACTAGTTTGTTCTTGTTTGGAATGAGGTTTTTTTCGTTTAGGTTGTTTGTTATTTCTCCGAGGTATTTAAATTGGGTTACAAATTTGACATTATTACTGTTTTTTACTTCTTTTAATGTGTTGATTTTTGGGTCATAATTTCTGTCTTTTTAATGCTATTTTATGTCCAATTTTATTTACAATGTTTTGAATTTCTAATATCTGTGTTTTAGCTTTTTCGATGTTGTTTGCTTGCAGCACCAAGTTGTTGGCAAAAATAGAAGTCCGTACTTTTATTTTTGGGGGTCATTTTTTGAGCCATTGTCTCATTACTATTTCTAGAGTTGAGTAATAATGGTGAGAGCCCATCACTTTGGTGCAGTCCTGATTTAATCTCAAATGATTCTGAGTGTTTGCCTCTGAATTTCACTTTTTTTTTAGTGTTGTGAATCAGTTTTATCATGTTTAATAATTTAGTATGTAGTCCAAGCTGTCTTAGAATCTTTAGCAGGAATTCTCTGTGGATGAAATCATATGCTTTCTTGAAATCTACAAACATTATCACCATGTCTCTACTTTTTTTTTTGTTGTAATCTATTATTAGCTTGTGGCTCATGATCTGTTCTGGACAGCTCCTTCAGAATCTGAAAACTCCCTGGTATTCTCGAAGTCCTTTCTCAAATTGCAAACTGATCCTGTTGAGGATGATTCTTGAAAGAATTTTGTTATGTTGTGTCTATAAGTGAGATTTCCCTGTATTTGTTAGGGACTGTTTTGTCTGATTTTTTTGTTGCAGGTTGATGAGGTTTATCATCCAATGTTCTGGAAGTTCTTTGATCCAGATGTTAACAAGCTGTTGATGGAAGGGTGATTTTTGCTGGTCTTCCTGCATGTTTCTAGATTTCTACAAAGGTCTGATCTTCTCCTGCCACTTTGTAATTTTAAAAACCCTTGATAGACTTCTTTTATTGTGGAAGAGTTGATGTTTTCTAGTAGTGTTGCTATTGGGGTGTTGGTGTTGAAGTCTGGTGTTTTAGCCCATCAGGCTGGTCTAGTGATTAACGCAACAGTCGCAAATCAGTTGATTTCGAAGTCGCGAATTCCAAAGTTCAAATCTTAGTAAAGGTAGTTATTTTTATATGGATTTGAATACTAGATCGTGTATACTGGTGTTCTTTGGTGGTTGGGTTTCAATTAACCACACTTCTCAGGAATGGTCGACCTGAGATTGTACAAGACCACACTTCATTTACATTCATACATATCATCCTCTGAAGTAATACTTTATGGTAGTTCCGGAGGCTAAACGTATAAAAAGAGGGGTGTTGAAGTTTAGGAGTGCTGTTAGTTTTTTGTAATTTAAGAGTTTGGAATTTGTTAAAGTATTTAGCTAGGATTTCTGCATTGTGTTTATTTTTATGAGCTTGATTGTAGTTTTCATCCTTCATTGGTGGGGGGGTTTCATAATTTCGGAGTTATTTTCTGAAGGTTTTAGTAATGGTAGTCTCTCACCTATTTTTTTAACTCTTCTTTTGATTTCAGTGTGTCCCTTTATGGTGTTTATTGTTTTTTTTTCCTAGGGTTTGGGTAGTTTTTTCTATGTTTAACTAGATATTTTGTAAGGATTTTTAGGATTGGTCTAATAGCCATGCTTGATGTGTCTTCTCCCACTTTTTTGTTGCATTGACTGTCCCATCATTGATGTTTTTTTTACAGGGTTTTATTGGGGCTAATACTTTTTACAATTTGTTTAATGTTGCTGACTAGGTCTTTGAGTTTATCCATAAGTATTATTTTTTGGTTGCTTTTTGGTAATTTTCATTCTTGAATAGTTTATTAGGATCTATTTTTCTTTTAGTTTTAGGGGCTTGGTTTTGTTCTTCCTTTAGGAGTGAATTTAATTTTAATTTTCACTACATAGTGATGTGAGCCTGTAATTTACTTCTCTGTGTCATAGATCTGTTTGCCCATGCAGACATGATCTAGGTGCCATTCTTCCTTATGTAGGTGGGGTGTTTACAGATTTTGAGTTTTTGAGGTTTCTTCCTTAAATATGTGGATTTCAGATAAGGTTGTAGTTTCTGCAGAAATCCATGAGTTTTTGTCCATTTCATTTGTTTTCTTTAGGGTGGGTCATTTTTCTGATGTTGCAGTATCTACTTTCTTTGCCTAGTTGGGCATTGAAGTCTCCAATTAGTTGTTTAATGTGATTTTTGGAGATGTTATTTTGGTCTGGTCGAATAGGTCCCAGAACCTTTTTGTTTTTTTATGGTATTTTGGAGACATGTTCCTGTTATTAGTAGGTGTTTATTATGGTATAGATTTTATTAGATGCTTTTATCTAATAAAATTTATTTTATAAATATTTTAATAAATTTTATTTTATCTGGGTGAGTATTGAGATTCTTGGGTATTATAACTTGAATTCTTCTACAGAGTTAATTATTTTGTGGCTGATCAAAAACCTGTTCCAAACTTTGGACTTTTTTCATCATTCTCTTCCCATGTACACCTTTGTAGAGCCTGTATCCTTGAGATTCCATGGGTCCCGGTTGGTGTTAATTATTTCCTGCATTCACATGATGAGAATTGTGTGTTGGTCTATTAGGTCTGTTATTATTTTTAGTTTACCAGTCTGCATGAGTGAGTTTACATTGTGTGTGGGAATGTAGATAATTTGTTTCAGTTTGATTTTGTATTGTTCTTGTTTGTACATATAGTGTTAGAGCATTTCAATGCTTCTGATCATCTGGGTGGCAGCCCATCGTATCCAGGTGCTGTCTTCTCTGAACTCTGGTGTTGCTTGGTTCAGCTAGTGAAGTATTCCTTAAAAGACCTTTCATGGTTGACTGTCAAGGAGTCACCTGTGATGGGACTACATCTTGAACTACAACTCTAGATGTAATCTAATGAGGGGCGATATGACGTGATAGATGAAGTTGTGAAGTTTGTTTAGATTCAATTTACCAAACAACTTTCTTTTTTTTTCCAGATATATCCAGACACACACCCAAAGTTCAGTCTGACTTATTAAAGTTTTTATTTTGGAGAAAAGTTAAAAAGCCTAGCCCTTTTTTTGGCGTGAAAGATTACGCGCCCTTCATACTGTTTATGATGTTATATACCTGCATTGAATATTTCTCTATTTTCACTGAACCTGTATAACTACTATCTTTTACCATAATTTGGCTATTAGTTTTTGCCATAGTTGGTTTGTGGTTTGTGTATTTTATTTACCTCATAGCTTTTTGCAGTTGCTTCATGTTATTAATATAGATTTATTCTGATTTTAGTGTAGTCATTAAAAATAAACATAAATAAAATGACTTTTTTATTAGAATGCATCTGTAAAACAGGTTATAAAATGAAAAAAGAGGAAAAAAAATTCAAATAATTATGCATTCATTCAACTTAAGTTACGAATCCAATAAAACATTGCATATACACACATGAAGTTTGGTGCAGAGAAAATAAAATTTCTTGAAAGAAAATAAAATGATCAAAATAAACAATACAATTAATTATTTATTTTATTTTATTTTTATGGTACTCATTCAAAAGTATTGAAAAGTTTGTTTTATTTGTAATTCTCTTATGCCAATATTCATTGGAAAAATTATTTTTGATATGATGACATGATATCAACAATTTATTCCATAGTAAGATGAAGAAGTTACAACTTTTATTCATGAGTAGCTCCTCCACTTGCAATTGTGATATGAGAATGGGTTAAATAGATATGAAATGAAGTTAAATAATTTTTTATTTATTCTTTTATCACTATTGAAAGATTAAACTATGGAATTTATTATACTTTTATATAAAAGTTGTTTCTTAATGGCAAAGTATCATTTTTTTTTTTTAAAGCAATAATATTTTGTTTTATGTGTTCATTTTTTAATATGTATTCTTCCATTCCGGAATGCTAATTTTAACTTGCTGCAACATGTGATTGGAGATCACTTCAACATTTTCATAAAACTTATATTTTAGTTCATAATACTATGAAAATTTACTCACTTTTTAAAGATTCTTTAAAAATAAGTTGCATACAGAATGATTTGGTGGTGGTAATCTCTGGCTAAATTATATTTTGGGACATATTGCACTTTTCAAAAACTCTTGTTCAATAAGTATCAATATTCTTATGTTTGGTTATAGCATTATCCTGATAAAACTACCACGTTCATTGGAAGATTGTTTAGTTCATTACTAAGAAATATTTTAGTACTGTTCTGAATGTTTAGTACTGTTCTGAATACAGTCTTATAATTCTTTTTGTGACTGAAAAATTGCCTATTCCCGCATGCTGCATGTAACATGATGTTAGTTACCTTCTGCTGAATTAATTTTGCTGAAGTTTGTGATCAGTTAAATTGGACTATTGCAAACACTTGAAGAGTGTAATGACTGCAGTACAATAAATGTTTCTGGAGTGCAGTTTTTTCAAGAAATTGTAATCCTTCTGCCTGTTTGTTCTTCATCTATTTATACTATTTCTATTTGGAATTCAATTTATATGAAACTGGAAGTCTGTGTCTCTTGTATTGAGGATATGAAGTTAACAGTTCTTTATATCCTCATGTTAACTATTCAGAATAAACTAATAGAAATACTTGTATTTAATGGAGTTAGAATGAGAACATTGGCTAACTAACTACCTTAGTTTAAATGAGTGTATGCAAATGATTGTAAATGATAGAAAATCAAGCAGTAAAACTATAACAAAAATGCCAGAAATAGTCTGTTCATTTGTGTTTCAAAACAAATTTAGAATCTGAGTTGTAAAATTGAAAATTTTATTATGAATCCTTCAAATCTTTTGTAATTAATTATAATTATAATAATAATATTGTAATTTTTCATTACTTAACATTTTTGTATTAATGTTCTGAAATAATCTTGAAACATACAATTTATTTTGTAAAAGAAAATTATTATCATAGTAATTACTGCATTTTTAGTTGCCAAAATTATTTGAAATTAAATGATGCATACAGCCATATTCTTACATACAAGGACTGTAGTTTTACATTTCTGATAATAATTGTAGATACAATTTCATTCACAAGTGTTATCTAGTGCTACTTAGATTATAAAGTTGTTTAAAAAAAATTAACAACCAGCCTTTGTGGTGTGGATTGCGGTTAACATTTCTAAGTTTTTCATCTAGGTGGTTCTGAGTTCAAATCCTGATTGACTAGGCATTTTTCATGTGCTATAAAATTCATCTCTCATCTTAAAAAAGAATGTATGGAAGTAGGGCATCAACCTGTTATCAATTTGGTTAAATAAATATCATCATTAATTGTTCTCAAAATTATAAAGTAGGAGATGATACTATATTTCTTAAAATACTATGTTGCCATTTTTTTTCTTATGCTGAAGTATTGGAAGTTGTAAGCGCTAACTACTCAAACTTTCATTATAATCCATAATTTCTATTTGATACTTTGTTATTGAACTCTTTAAGGAACCGTATTTTAAAGTTAGCTTTCAATAAAAACAACATCTTATTTATAAAAATTCAAATGGAGAGAAAAAGATGATGTTCTTTGGTAAAATTTGATTAAATTCTACAATTATTAAAGCAATATTATACTATTAATATATATAAAATATGTAATTTGCCCTATATTTTAAAATGTTAAGAAGTGTGCTGTAAAAACAAAAGTTGCATTAACTCGAGATCTAATTGATCTCTGAACGGAGAATGGGTTAAAACACTGAAAATCAAGTCATACCTAGTGAGGCCTCGCCCAAAATTTTTCCTCATATCTCAGACAAGATATAAGCAAACATTGGTACTTCCAATATTATAAGTGGTAAGAAAATGTTGGTCACAAAGTGGCTAAGGGGTGCAGCATAGTGTATATAAAACATTTAGTACATACAAGTGTGTATAAAATATGATATATATATATATAATAATTTTGAAATATATATTATTGTATTCATAATTTTATGGTCAAAATTATACAGGTCATCAAAAAAGGTTGTAGCAATTTAAAAAAAATTATATTTTAATAATTAAATCAAATAATTAAATCACTAGAAGTAATCAAATGAATATCTTTTTGAAAATTCATCAATTCAAAAAGTTTTTTTTTTTACATATTTTAGAATGTTTCAATTTGAGTTCCATTGGTTACTCTGCAAACGTACAGATGATAATCAACTTCTGCCCAGGTCCAGTGGATCATCACAGGTGTAACTGTAGCAATAGCAGCAGTGATGATCTGTTGTCTTAAATATTGTGCATCCGTGATGTTTTTTCACCGTAGAGAATGTTTTTAATGTATCCTTGTAGAAAAAAGTCTATGGGTTCAAATTTGGGTTTCTCAAAGACCACAAAGCACAAAACTGATCCAACGATTAGGGAATCTTTCACTGAAAGTGCGTTGAATGCCTAGTCTAAAGCGTCGATCACACCATTTTATTGAAACATTAAATTGTTACTTTCTTGTTCAGTTTGTTCAACTTGCAAGAAAATGTACAATTGTTGCATGTCCAAATAAACACTCCCTGTGATGATAGGCTCATGAAAAAATGGGTCAATCACATGAATGGACATCAAAGCACGCCACATGTTTATTTTTGGGAAATCTCTGATGTAACCAATAATTGGCTTGCCTAGATCCCCATATCCTACAATTATGCTGGTGGATACGACGACTGACATGGAAAGTCACTTCATATATAAACATAACACATTTCAAAAATATTTTGTCATTGTCAGTGTTAGTAACAGCCTCTGAGAAGCCCAGATTTGAAACCCTTAGACTTTTTTCGATGGGGTACATTAAAACCATTGTCTACAGTGAAAAAAAATCAGGGATGTACTTATACAACATTTAAGACAAACTGACCAATGAAGCTCATATTGAAGCATTCTAAGATATGTAAAAATTTTTTTTTAAGTTTGTGAATTTTTAAAAAAATACTCATTTGCTTATTTCTTGTAGTTTTTGAGATGTGATATTTTTTTTTAATTGATGCAATCTTTTTTGACCCTGTATAATAATAATTTTAATAAATTTTCTTTTTTTAATCGCATTTAAAAAAAAAAATCAGTCTTCTATTTTGATTAAAATATTAATAGAACTTTATTTACACAACTGTGGGTGTTTATTAGAATAGGTGGAGAGATGAATTGTTATATTTAATATATACAGTATATTAATTTTGATACTGTTTAATTTTACAGACTGATGAACAGGAGGTTATAACGTTCCTACTTACTACTGAGATAATTCCACTTTGCCTTCGTATTATGGAATCTGGGTCTGAGTTAAGCAAAACAGTAGCAACATTCATTTTACAGAAAATCTTACTCGATGATAGTGGTCTTTCATATATCTGCCAGACATATGATAGATTTTCACATGTCGCTATGATTCTGGTAATTGCTCGTTTATGAAAAATATGTGTAGCTATTTAGTTTTTCTTAACACTTCTGTTTATAAGGTGAGTTTTGTGTATGAGAAACTTGTGTTCATGTAAACAGAACACCTCATTCAACATATATTTTTGGTTATGATCACTTTTTTTTGTCATTAATTATCACATTGTCAGTTATATGTTTCAATATATGATGTTTTAAAATAGAAAATTTTATGCAGGATTTCGGAAAGTATATTGAGGTTAGGTATTACAAACGTGTAAAATTTATATTGTATAAGTTATTGTCGAATGGCTTCGACGGCACGTGGCACCTTAAAACCGTCTGGTGGCCCTGAAAATGGCTGTTTTTATGGGTGAATGGCTTCAACGGTTCATTGTAGTTTAAAACCTTATAATAGCCCTGAGAAGGGTTGTTGTTGTAGTCAAAACCTTGTGATAGCCCTGAGAAGGGCTGTGTGAGGTTTTTTGAGTGGTGGCCCTGCAAAGGGCTGTTTTTTGCGTTAGCTCTGAGAAGAGTTGTTGTTGGGTCCGGAAGATGGTCTCCAGTGAAGTGAAATCAGTTGTAGTCGGGGAGTTGCGGCTCCTCCGTTAAAATCAGATTGGGCTTTTCCTCAGCGGCAGTTGGGTTCCCACTACAATGATTGACACTTCACACCAAGAAGCCTTCATTTATTCAAGCCTGTAGTGGGAGAGCGCAAACAGCTAAGTGCTGTTCGCGCATATATAGTGGGGAGTGCTGCCTGTGTACGCATGTACGTATGCGCTGCACTGACAGCTGAGCTGGTTGTGCATTGCGTCTGCCGATTTTATATTAGGCATGTGGTAACAAAGTAAAATGTATATAAATATATTCCTTCAGTACCATTTCTAGACCACAGTTGAACAATAGCGATGATAGCCCATTGCCTTGGCACAGTCCCGTTTTACATAGCCTGTCTTTTTAATACATCATTTTGTATATATATATATATATATTAATTTATATAAAATTAAACTTCTTATAGTCCATATTTCCTGTTGTCTGCAAAATTTTTGAATGAGCCCTGCAAAGGACTGTTTTTTGCATTAACTCTGAGAAGAGTTGTTAGGTCCAGAAAATTGTCTCTGGTGAAGTGAACTCTGCTGTAGTCAGGGAGTTGTGGCTCGTCCGTTAAAATCAGATTGGGCTTTCCCTCAGCGGCAGTTGGGTTCCCACTACAATGATGCAAAATTTAGCTCTCCGTATAAAATTTTTTTTTCTGCCACTCCGCAAAGTATAGAATAAAAGAAGAAACATTCTTATCTTTACTTTTTTATACATATCAAAACATTTTCAAGCTTAGCCCATCTTCGGTGATGAATTTTTGTAATTTATCTCTTAATATAGTAATGTAATAATAATCATTACAGTTTTATAATTATCTACAGTACTATAATAATAACCATTACAATACTGAATTAGCAGATAACATATTTTTAATTTCTTAACTGAACAAATATATTTATTCTAAAAATTTTAAAACTTTTTTATATTTTAATCAATATATTCTTTTAATTGTTAAATGTGAATAAGAAAGAATTAGAAAAAAATACATCACTGAATATTGGCTTAGGCCCGAAAATGTTTTTATATGGATAAAAAAGTAAAGGTAAGAATGTTTCTTTTTTTATTTTGTACTTTGCAGAGTGGCTGAAAAAAAAAACAAGAGTTGTATATATAATATGTACAACAGGACTGTCCAATGCAATGGACTCTCATCACTATTATTTAACTGCATTCTATAAATGTTACTAAAGAAATGGTTCAAAAAATGCTCCCAAAAGTAAGAATAGGCCAAAAAATTAAAACACACTGTCTCTGTTTCACCGACATCACTTCTAACAAATGAAATTGAAGTAGCTAAATCACAGATATTAGAACTCCAAAACATTGCAAATAAAATTGGCCTCAAAATATCATTTGAAAAGACAGGATTATGCCCCAAAAAAACCAGCACTATTAAAGTAAGTGAACGTAAACAGTAATAAAATCAAAATAGTAATCCAATTTAAATTCACCAGAGAAATAATAATAGACTAACTAAACGAAAAAACATTTATCCAGATAAGAAGAAGTAAACTATCAAAAGCTCAAAAATTAACCTCAAATAAAGTTTATTTAAACGTTATTTGCTCAAAAAGTAACAAAAGTTACAATAAAAAATGCCTATCAATCAACGCAAAAATAAGACACTACAACAGTTGTAAAACCAGAAGCCACTTGGCAGCACAAACACTTTTCCATCTGAATGAATAATCGAAGACAGACAAACTCCAGAAAATTGAAAGAAGAAATGAAAGAACCTGCATCAGTAAAAAGTTCCAAAAAGATCGGCAGTGGTGGATTGTCCAAAAACGTTGTGTATAAAGAAATAGAATTCATCACTGATACCTTGCGTAAGAGGAGACTAAGATTCTTTGGAGTGCAAGATTCAAGTCTTCTGAAACAGCTAGTACAATTTCAACTCAAAAACACCAAGATCAGAGAAATACGAGAGAATCTGGAGGAAATTGGCCTTATACCAGAAGACACTGAAGAAAAGATAAAATTAAACAAGAAAATCAAGATCAAAAACTCTTGCTTTATCAACAAGAAAAATTCATAAATGGAACATTTTCAATATTAGAAAGGGTATAAAGACTGGAACATACAAAAAAATACTGGGAGGATTGCAATGCCCAAACAATCCCATTAGATAATGGACTGACTAAAGTGGTCCTATGCTGTTATAAGAGATAATAATAATAATAATATATATGAAGTAAAAGATTGGTGAATTAAGATATGATACATATTTCAACCTGTTAATATTTCAACCAGAAGAAAGTGAAATGTTATTATAGCTGTGTCTTATATATTTTCTTCTTTAGAAATTTATATATATATATATATATTAATTTATTTAAATTAAACTTCTTGTTGTCCATATGACAGTATTGTATTAGTAACAAATAGCATGTTTTTGATTTCTTGACAACAAAATTTGTTATAAAAATTTTAGAAATTATTTTATATCTTTATATAATACAATAAGTATTTTTTTAATGGTGTACATATAGATGAAAGGGAATTTAAAAAAAAAATCTCTGAAGATTGCTTGAAAATGTTTTGATTACATAAAAGTAAACATAAGAATGTTTCTTTTATTCTGTACTTTGTGCAGTGGCTAAAAAAAATATATTGCATATAGCTCTGTCTATATATATATATATATATATATATATATATAGTCACGTTTCATAGTAATCATAGAGACACACATCTGACTAAACTTTTTTTTGTCAGGTTATAAGCTATATATATATAGTGCAGATTATATTTTTAACATATTTAACTTCACCTAAAATGGACTCTTAAATTTGAAGATGATTGTAATAATTTCAGTATGTCTAATAAATGTATAATTAATTGATTTTTTTAGGGAAAAATGGTTTTGTCACTGGCAAAAGATCCATCTGCTCGGCTGCTTAAACATGTAGTTCGCTGCTACCTCAGACTCTCTGATAATGCAAGGTAATAGAGCCAGTTGTTAAAAATTATAAGGTATAATTTCATGAAACTTTTATGATATTTACAAAAATGTTAAAGTGAGATACATTTGTCTGTTGGATCAATTTAAACTAATTTCAAATTTTTATTATTGTTATAATTTTTGTGTGACATAAAATACTTTTAATTTAGTTACATAGAATTTGCTGTATGTTTTTTTGATACTTGATCGTAAAGTAGTATTGATTTTGCTCATATTTAATTATTCTCTGAATTTTGAAGCTGATACTGTCAAAAATAGTTTTAAACCAAAGACACTTTTAACTGGAGGATTACATCGTATATTTTTAATTTTATTATAAAGAACTTCATTGCTTCATTTGTTCATTGTGCAAAGAGTTTTTACTACTTATATTTTCATTTAAAGCACAAAGTAAGGTTAGTTGTTTATTTTGTATTGTAAACCAATTAATCTGAACAGTTTGTTAAAATTTGTGAATCATCATGTTTCACTGCGTTTTCTGTAGTTTTTCCTACTTTTTTTTCCTACATTTTTCCTACTCCCAAAATTTATTAGTTGCTATTTAGATTTGTTTATTTAAAATGACATTATAAATGCTGGAAAATAGATATATAAATATTATAACTGGTTTCTTGTCAAACAGTGTTTATTTTGATAATTAACATGATAGCTAATTCCAGACATCAATTTGTAATTTTAATGTTTCTATACATGTACTGTTTACTGTATGTACATTATACAGTTTTTACTATATTATACTAATATACCTAATTACAGTTATTAGTTGATAGATATT
>JAAAKQ030469511.1:0-13415 GCA_010016005.3 Zanna intricata | reverse complement strand
CAAAATATTAATTACTAAATATTCACAGATTCTACAGGTTATTCACAAATTGTGTAGATATGATAATTCTTTTCTAAATAATGCCACTTTTTATTAAATTACATCTATAATTTGGATTAATTTGCACGATACTGTATAATGAATTCATAGATGTTTAAGATCATTTTTATTTTCTATTTTTTAATTTGTCATCTAAATAATTAAAATCTTTATTACAATTCTGCTACTACTACTACTACTGCTTTAGGTTGTTAAAAATAATTTAATGGTTTTTATTGTTGTTATTAAAAATATATTTTTGTGAAATATAACAATTATTTTTTTGTTAATTTTATGAAAATTTTGGCATTAGCATTTTTGTATCTACCATAAGAAAATTAATTTAACAAAGTTTCTTAAACAGTATTATTAGGTATATAAACAAACTATACTTTAATGCAGAAGTTAAAATTTACTGAAATATAGCATATCATAGATTAGTTTATTTATTTATCTGTTCTATTAAATCATCATAATCATATCAATCAATCACTTCACTCAGTGACTCAGTTCTAACTTTCCACAAAACAAAAAATATTTGTAAGTATATATGAATGAGGTTTTCTTGCGTCCACTTATCAGGAGTTATAGAATTTAAAAATTCCCTGAATTTTTAAATTAAGAAAATGAAAGCCACCAAGTAATTCTCAGATTGAAACTTCTTCATTTAGAGATATTTGTAAGTTAAGTAGGGTGGGGGGGTCTTCACCAGGCACAGTCCAAATCGTTGGGCATGAACTATTTACTTCAGATTTATTATCCTTAGTTCATATTATTACAAATTAAAAGTTTCATATTTATCCTTGCATATGGAACAACCAAATGACAAGTAAAATTGTTTGCCACTTGTCTTATTGGTTCAACATGATTTTTTGTTAGCTTTTTTATAGAAAATATTTTGTCGTGTTCAAAACTACTTACATTTTCAGCATATTCTTGTTTAGTTGTTTCATTCCAAGATCTGTCTGCAGTCAAATGATATGGTGTAAACTGAGTAAATAAAAGGCATACATGTGCACCTTTTGGAGCAATAGTTGAATCTAAACTACTGGGTAAAACCATCTCTACCATTGGTCTGAAATAAATCATATTAATTAATAAACCGTGGTAATTACAATGTATTTAGATACCATTTAACTCACATTTTATAAAGAAATAATAATTTGTTATTATCAAAACAAAATTATTTCTGGCGACTGCTGTAATTATTTTTTTCCAAATTCTCTATTAGCATTAATAAGCAATGCTAGATTTACTAAAAGAGTCATGGAATTAACAGAAAGAGTAAATACAGAGGTACAGGTGTGATCATCCCAATCTAGATTTTGCATCCACAAAGACTTGGGTGAAAAGGTACTTTTCAGGGTAAGCTATTAAAGCTTTAGTTCAATAGATAGTACATAATTTTTTCTATAATTACCTCAAATTAGCGCATTTAAAACACTAATCAATGTAAAAACTGCATTTTATGAAGTGTGAAACAGGCAAATTTGTGTGTACCCTTCTTTGACCTGTCATATTTTATTTTTTTCAAGGTCCAAATTAAAAATTAAGTTGTTTTTAGAAATTAAAATAAAATTATGTTTAGAAATCTCAAATTGTCTGTGCATAAAGTAATTGTTTTTATATAAAGGGCATATAGACATATGCATGCATACGTACATACATATTGGTGTTTTTCTACATTTAAATAATACTATGTTTCCCATAAAAAAAAGTGCAGTCATGGGTTTATTTGTTGTATGCCGCTCACATTTTTTATTTTAGTTGCTATTGGTGACCAGTGCACTGAGCGGCTGCGCATGAATGATTCATTCATTTGAACGATTTATCTAAAATTATATTTGTGTTTTAGAAATAAAAAAGGGAAACACTAGTATTATAGCTGTGTTAAAATATTACAACTCAAAACACAGCTAAAAATGTTCAAGATTTTTAAGCTTTTCATTGTAAAAGTTTTTGTTGTTGGTAAACTATATTCATGAATGTTATTTAGTTCCAATTGGCAAAACCATTTAACAAAATCATGTGTAATAAAACATAAACCTTAACATTTTCATAGTGGAGCATAGGCCTGCCTTTTTTCTGGTTTTGTAGTAAAAGAATACAATCTGTCTTGGAACACGAATACAGCATTTCTGTATATTTCATAATCCTTCATAAAATAATAAACATCCTGTGTCAGATTACAAGGAGAATTCAGTAGTGAAATGGTTTTCTACTGTCCTTTGTAATAAATCAAGAGTATTATTGCACATTATCATGCCATTCAAATGAAATTGAAAATTCAGTTCAAAAAGATTACAATAAATATTTAATAGAAAATTTTAAAATCAGAAGTATTTATTTATTAAAACAAAAACAGAATTTATAAATCTTGGGGCAAGCAAATAAGTTAAAGGCAAAAGGCTATTCAAATTACTTACCAGAAGTATGCTATACAAAGCGTACTGAGTGCACATATATGTGTACACATGAAAGAATTCAGATCTCTGTCTCATGCCACAATGGGACAATGATTAGCCACACCAGTGGGTCCCACCCCCTTAGTACTCATCTAAACAAGGTTTCCCAAGCAGAATTTGATGAGTTTCCACCGAGGGTACTTCATCCTTGAAAGGGCTCATGTTACCTATACTAGCATATATCGCTATCGGCCATGCCTGTTTTCCAACTGGTTGGAATTGGGTAGCTAAACCGACAATTCGATAGGGATTATGACATGTGGTATAATATACACAAAGATCAAAGCAGGGGGTTAGCTTTCACTCATGTATCTGCATTTTTATACTGGTGATGTTTCCATCACAGCACTTGAGAAATACTGGTCACCATCACCACACATTTGATACCTTACCATACATCATTACTACCAGCTGCTTTCTTTCCCCAGAAGGGTTTGCACCGGAGGAGACCTTCTTGAGGCTGAAAGAAATACTACCCTACCCCTTTCTCAGCTTGATAGGGAAGCTGTACTGGCAGTTTTAAGGGTAAAAACTGTGTGGTCAAACATTTATTAGTTTACATCAATTTTCTCATTGCCATAAGTAGATCATTGATAAAAACTGATAAAACAATCTTTTGCTATTGAAATTGGTGTATTATTATGAAATTTCTGAATCTCAGTTATACTAGCTTACAATTAATTACATTATTTTTTCTGAATTTTGATACATTATAATTAAGTAATTGTGAATTTGGACAGCCATTGTTCACCAGATTCAAAAATAATAAAACAGTTTTTAAACTGACTCTAATGCAATTTAATTTAGGTTAAAGGTTATAGAAACCTTATTTATTTCTAAGTTAGCTTTTGCTCTAAATCAAGGTTTTTCAAAAGAAGCTTGCTTATCCTAGTCCTATTATTTGATAGGTAGAACTTAGCATGTACTGTCATACGATGTCATAATGTCTTTGTTTGGATTAGATGTCAATCCAAGCTGAACTGAGCTTTCAGTTATTCTTCTTTTCATTACATAATGTGGTAAAGTTATGAGTTTGATATCGATTTGATTGCTCTTTTTGTTTTTCCAGCTATTTTATACTCGTAATTTTTTGTACAGATTATTTTTATTATAGTATTAATCTGGTGTTAATTTTCAACAAATAAATTAATATGTCTATAAAGTTCTCTATTTAAAATAATTTACATCTGTTTATTATAAGTAAACCTTTATTTTATGCTTTAAACACAATTTTATCTACCTCATGCAAATTTCTGTAAAACTAGGGTTAGCTAGGGTTCTATAAAACTATGGTCTGTTAACTAGAGTGTGAGTAAAGCAAATATGATATTCATGCATGAGCAGCTATTTTATACATGTATCAAATTATCAACTTATAGTGCGTACAGCTTTAATATTGTTAAAACTTTCTACTGCTAGGAAAAAATATAGTAATTTTTGCCATCCAAAAGTAATTAAAATGAGATTTTTTCATTACAAAATTACATTCCCAAAAACACAAACATAAGTGCACGTATATATGTACAACTTTTAATGTGTAAAAATTGTCACATCTTACAATTACACCCAAAGCCCTTTTAAATTTTTTAAATTACAACTGCAAGTATTTTATTAAAACATAGATATTCAAGTTAACAAATTTTCTATACATATTTTAAAGAATGTTGATATCACAAAAAGATTTGTTACTGTTTGTATTCTATTCTAATTCCACTCCTAAGTTAATATATATTTTCATATTCTAATATTCCTCATATATCTTTTATATATATAAAATAAATATATGTATAGAGTAACATGCAATTTAATTATCCAGTTTTTAAACACTTCAAAACAAGCAGCTGTGAAGCTTCTTCATCAGAGTTGCTAAAGACAACAATGATGTTAATTGTGTTACCCAAAAGAGATGTGTTTTCATAGTTTGCTACATGATCTTACCTTCTTCTGAATCTTATTTTTGGGGTTAATGCAGCAAAATATCTTGAACTTTATATCTACCAACCTTACTAAAACTCTTTCTAAAAGATATTTTTTAAAAGCATTGAAGGATGTATTTATAAACTCACTAAAAAAAATCATAAATATAATAATAAATGGAAAGACATAATTTATCATAGTTCATTATTATATAATTTAGACTAAGTGGTATTTCCTAACCACTTCAAGATGGTTGACATTAACAACAAATTCACCTACTTCTCCATTGATGAAGGAAATGTATAGTGCATGGTAGGAAAAAAAAGAATTTCTGAAAATGTATCTTGATGCTTGAGTACATTTGACTGAATACTTTAAAAAAGTATTACTTTTTTAAAGTATTAAAGAATACTTTAAAAAAGTATTCAGTCAAAGTAAAGTATTTTTAAAGTATGTATTGACTACATAATATTATTATTTTATAATCCTATAATGATTACTTTAGTGAAAGTGATGCTGGTAAATAAATAATTCTGCTGTTTTAAATTCAAGTGTACACATACTCACATGCGTGCACCACATGCATACTCTTAGTAAGAGAGAGAACCAATGATTTGAATGTTGAAGAAATGTAGTTGTGTCTACTGTTTGTAGAAGTAACTATATAGTTACCCACTGTTAATTATACAATTATCACCATTGGATCCTCATTGTAAAATAGTAATTTACATATTTTCATATTAGTTTGGAACATACAATTATTACTGTAATATAATAGCTAGAAAAAAATTTGACTTACTTTGATGGTAAATGTCCGCTTGAACCAGTGTTGTATGCATCATCTAGCAGTGAGCAGTTCTCACAATTCAGATGTATAGTAGCTTGATGATGGGGCATTAGAGTTTCACTGCCAACATTTCTGTCAGCCATAAAGTTTGGTAATCTACTTAGAGCAACTGCAATAATAATATTTATCATTAATAGTACTTATACTTTTATTACTTCATTTATATTCACTGGACTATCAACTGTTGTGGAAGAGTAAAATTTATATTATGTAATATATATATATATATATATATATATTTATGTTGCTTTAAATTTCATAATGTCAAACTGTTTTCCTACTTTCCAGTGAAAATTTATTCATAACATAATATCATAACACAATATCTTTCATGATATTAAAATCGCATCCTAAAGAGAGCTTAGGATTTAAATATACCGTGTGTTTCAAAATGAATATTTTCATGGCTCCTGGTTTTTAAAGCTATGTAGTATTTCTCAAACATTTCATATACATCGATTAACCAAACATAAAATGAAATAAAAACTCAGTTTTTTGCTGTATGCAAGCTCATTAACTGCTTCCTGTACCTTTTTGCAGTTTGCAAAGTGTGAAGCTGTAAATACCGTTCAACGTTCGTAGTTCAATTGTGATCCTCGAATGGCAGTAACATTCAGTTTGAAACACTTGTTTTGAACAATTTGAAACTACTGGTTGCATTTCTAAAGGGGTGAGTACAGGACGACCAAATGTGTCCGAATACAATGTTAAACTTGTAAAAAAATCTTTTGTGGGGAGTCTTAGGATATCCGTTAGGAAGGCTAGCCATGAATTAGCAATTACAGTTACATCTGTGTGGAAGGTTTTAAGGAAATGCTTATAACTGCGTCCTTACTGTTTACGGATGTTATAAGCTCCAAAGCCTACAGATTATGATTTGCATGCTATCCTTGCTAATGAACGATGCACCTTGACAATGAACACTTTCTTATCATGTCATATTCAGTGACAAATCAACATTTCATGTTAATGTAAAAGTAAACATTCATAATATGCATATCTGGGGATCAGAAAATCATGAAGGAAAATTGCAGTGTGAATGAGACTCCCCAAAACTAAATGTTTTTGTGCTGCATTCCCATGGCAAGTTTACAGGCCATTTTTTTTTTGCGAAAGCACATATGTTTGGAATGAACCAAATTGATATGCTACAACTATGGCGCTTTCCTCAACTGCAAGATGAATTACAGAACTTTATGTGGCAACAAGATGTTATGCCTCCTCACTAGAATAATGTTGTACGTGATTGGTTGAAAAAAATTCTCCCCAAACGTTGGACTGGTCGCCGGAAGTCAGATGATTGGGCTTGTTTGCTGTGGCCACCACATTCGCCCGATCTGACCCCGTGCGATTTTTTCTTTCAGGGTTTTTAAAGGATCAAGTATATGTGGCACCATTACCAGCTGACCTACCCCACTTGAGACAATTGATTGAAACAGCTGATTATTACAGAGAAATTAATTACTACAGACTTGGTGATTAAAGTATGGGATGACCTCTCCTATCGGCTGGGTTTGTGCTGTTTGACAAATGGTACTCAATATTGAACATTTACTGGAAAAATTATTTGAGTTGCTCTTTCATTTTATGTATAATTTATTAATGTAAGTAAAACTTAATAAATATTACATAACTTTTAAACCCTGATATTCATTTTGAAATACATGGTATATTTAAATCCTAAGCTCTCTTTAGGATGCAATTATAATATAATGAAGGATATTGTGTTATGAATAATTTTTCATTATTCTGTAAATTATATAAATATAAATTCTAGCTATACTAATTATTTAATCACTGGTATTGATTTCCTTATGCTTCAATCTAAACATTTTATGTTACCAGTTTACAATCAGTGATAAGATGTAACTTTTTTTAAATTAAATATATATGTATTGTAACAAGACCGGTACAACTGACCTGAATGACGGATTTCTGCCAATTAATAAGAAATTAGTAGAAAATATAATAATGGGAGAAATCCAGAAAGGGGCAAAACAAGACCCTTTTAGTTAAGCTAACAGGTCCGTTTAACAATCGCCCTTGTAATACTGCCTGCAGACACATCAAAACAGCTGTTGCTCTGTGACAAGAGCTACCAGATCCAAGTTAGGAATGCATGGGAAATTGAAAGGGCTCGGTCGATCATTCTCATGCTCAATTGGGGTCTGGTTCTATAGTTCAAGGGAATTGGAGTATAAATGCACCAGAGAAGACGAGTAGAAATCAGTTCTGCAAGAGAGTTCTAAACGAGGTGTTATTATGCAAGTTTGTAGTAAGAGTATTCTACAAGGAGGTCAGTAAAGGAGCAATTTCATTAAAGGAGCAAAGGAGTAATTTCCATTGCGTCAAGTACAACGTGATTAAGGTGACATCACAAGTAATTCAAGTAATGAAAATTAGAAGTGGTATGGTGAGTTACCGTTAGACTGTAGGTGAAAGAAATAATGTACTAAATTTCATTCATAAATTATTATGAATGAAAGCCGAGGAGTATGTCCAGTTAAAATTTTAGACAAAATTATTACAGATGCTAAAGAACTTAATGAGATATTTGGTAATTTCTTTACCTTATTACCGCTAATAGGCATAGATTTAATTACATTGAAGACCATCACTTTACAGATACTGTAGATATTTCTCATATTACTGAAGAAAAGATTTTAGAGAGTATTGCAAAGTTAAGAATACAATCAGCAGCTGGTGATTGCACTGTTAAAATTTTAATACTGTATGTGATAGTGATGGTTCCATTTTTCATCATTAAACATATTGCAAGTAAAGCTGATGATTTTATCCATTTTAGTGTGGATTTTTAATGCCAGTCTTGATTCTGGTAAATTTTATTGTTGGAATAGGGCATTAGTTATAGTTGTAGTCAAGAAAGGTCACTTCCATATAATTTCTAAAAAAAATCTGTTTCTGATTTAAATGTGGTTGTAAATTTTTTGAAAAAATTGATCACGGCCATCTCAATTATCATGGCCATTATCAATTGTTCATGGCCATCAATTATTGAATCAATATACTAAATAGTGGTAGTGTGGTTTTATAGCTGAGAAATCTATGTTTATAAACTTAAATTAAATATCTTTCATTGTGCCAGAGTTGAAAACCAAAGACAGATTGATGCCAGCTTCTTCAGTTTTAGTAAAACTTTTGAGCATTTCAGCATCTTGTTATATAAAATAAAAGTTCAAGGTGTCAAATATTCTATGCTAGAATGACCCTTTCATATTTTTCTTATGAGATTTTTCAAATTAAGATGTCTGATGAAATTTCTAGAAAATGTTTTCCAATGTCTAGTGCTCCACAGAGGTCAACATTGGGTCCACTTTTATTTCTTATTTTTATATATGACAATGGACATGATATACAATCAATGCTCATCAAATATGCTGATGATGTCAAACTCTATGGAAGTGTAAACTTTTTTATCCAGATTTCTTAATAAGATCCATATGTGGTTGATTAATAATGCAATGTCTGTGAATCTTAACAAAACCACTATTATGAGCTATACTAGAAAAACACTTCTAGTAAAATTTAATTATAGAATTGCTACCAAAAAAATATATGAAAGAATTTATGACTCAGGCAGCATACCTTCTAAAGTGCGAAAAAATCTTGTGCTGCTTTTGTGGGTAAGTCATTACTTTCAGCAAGTGAATACAATCTTTACTAAACCACCATTAGGCAAGATTTAAATATTGTTTAGTGATCTGGAACTATAGTAGAGTTCAACAATTTGAAGATTGAGGCTGTGCAAAGAAATTTTTTTGAAATTTATTAGTTCTCATTTCATGAAATTTTGTTTGTACTGGAAGGTAGTCAATTGGGCATTGCATTCTTGGAATCAAGAAGAAAAATCAAGATTTATAAGGCAATAAAAAGGCTTATTGAGGTTGATATTTCAGGTTGACATTATTCCTTATGTAAGTAAAGGAAGAATAAATTGTTTAAATAAACAAGCCAAAGTGTCTTATCCCCAATAACTAGATTCATCAAAAGCCTTAATTTGGTTAATGATGGTCGTGTGGTAGATATAACCAATAGAAATGCAATTTTGTTTAAAAGGAAAATTAAACAGATATTTTTGGATGATAACTGCTGATTTGCGAATTTTTCATAATCACCTTTCTATTTCTGCTTACAAAGACATTAGTTCATTTTATAAGGATTTAATTATAATATATAGTAATTATTTTTTTTAAATTTATTTTTATTCTAAGTTATTTATCACACTTGACATTGGTATTTAATTTGTTTTAGGGAATAGTTACATTACATTTAGTTTATACTAAATACACTTCCCATTTAGTGTTTGATTTCGATGCCTGTAATGTGTGAATGGCTAATATGTTTTACATAATGATTATTTTAGTTAATTACTTTTTAGTTCCTAAAATTTTGATAGAATAGTGCAGCACATTACAGTTTTTTATCTACTGCAGAGTAAGATGCCGCAGACTGCTTCTCTTCTTACAATTCGATAGATCATCCCTGCTTTCCTGTTTATTTCGCAGAGTATGGCTAGAAGGGATCAGGGAATACCAACCAAAAAAAAAAAATTATTTATTTCAAATATTTCTAATTTATTATCTGTTTATTATTGCATGTTTTTGTGTAAAAAGGTGATCAGCAACATTTGAAAATTCTGTCTTTTACTTATGTATGCTCTCAAAAGTTCTAAAAATCTCTGTTTACAGGAGCTGTTAGTTTTACCTATACATAATCATTATAATTAATTTTATGCATGATATATAACATAATTATTAAATTTAACCCATAGTGTAATTTTAATAAAATTTGAATATTTTTTGTAAACCATTTACTGATCTAAAAGATATACTATAATTTTCACTAATGTACACATTACTATTTTATTTATATTTTTATTAATATAGTTATATATATTTAACATGTTTATGGTTTTTTTTCCAAACAGAAGTATGAAGTATTTTTTTGTATTCTTCCTAATGTGTTTTTTATTCTCTAATATTCTCTGTAAGAAGTCTTATATCCATTTTTTTATAGTAAATTTTATTTGTTTTATTTCTTTGTCTAATAATGTTTTGTTATTGTGAATATATTTATATGCTTTGTATATCATACCATATACAATTATATTGTCTGATTAAGGGTATGATTTAATTTTCTGTGGATAGAAGTGTTGTAATATCTTTGTTTTTTAAAACCTCTAGCAGTAACTATTTCATTAGGTTTATTAAAGTTTATTCCTACATGTAAAAAAATGTATTGGCTATTACTATCACTTTCAGCTCTAAATTTTAATTTTTTGTTAAAAGAATTTAATTTATTTTAAATTATTAAATGTTAATTTTTTATTGTAGGATTAAATATTAGTAAAATGTTATCTATATAAGAATACCTATTACATGAGTACAAATTATTCCATATACTATATATTTCTCAAAATGCTGTATAAAAATTTCAGATAACAGTAGATACTGGCATGCTCATTGGTCATTCTGTAAATAAAATTTACCACTGAATATATAATAATTTTTTTTTTCATATATTATGGATGATTGCAGTCGTCTGTTGTTTCATTTTTATTTTTTAAAAGTTATTTTTTGTTATGTAATCAAAGTTGTTATGTAATCTCTTCAATGGGGACATTTAAATATGTACTAAAGGTGTTAAATTTAAAAGAGAACCCATCAATCAGTAGTGTATAATAAATGCATATTTTTGTTAAAATGAGTGCATATTTTTGTTAAAATAGTGAGATGGAAGATGGAAAAAATAATACTGGTTTGAGATGGAAAAAATAATGTGGAAGATATTGGTTTAACTGGAGCTGGAGTGGTAAGGGCTGTTTATTGCCTACACATTAGTATTGCCAGCTGTCTGTTCTGAGCACTAGCTTTTGAACAAGGTTGTATAGTCGTATGTTATTTGAAAATGTGATTAACTGTTGAAGAACATTAATTTGTGATGGAAACTTATTTGAAATCAAATGTTGTGTGTTAGTGAAAGTACAGGAAGAGATTTGAAAAAGTAGCACCAGAGAAAAGAGTTATTGAAGTTAGTAAAAAAATTTCATGGAAAAAGTGTGGTTTAGACCAGAAATATGACCAACACAGTTGTACAGACATTAAAGCAGCAGTTACAAAATCTCCTTGTAAATCTTAGTGGAGACTTAGCTGGGAAAAGAGTATTTCAATAGATTCAGCTCACACGGCACTGAGGAGAATGCTGATATGTTATATAATGAATGCAGGTCTTCCATGAGCTAATTAATGCTGATTATACTAAAAGGGTTCCCTACTGTCAACAGATCAAGAAATTCAACAGAGAGAGCATTGGCATTGGATTTTTCACAGATGAAGCATGGTTTCAACTTGGTGGTTATAACCCTCTGGGTTGGTCTAGTGGTTAACGTGACATTGCAAATCAACATATTTCAAAGTTGAGAGTTCTAAGGTTCAAATCCTAGTAAAGATAAAAATTTTTATAGAGATTTGAATACTAGATGTGGATACTGGTGTTCTTTGGTGGTTGGGTTTCAATTAACCACACTTCTTAGGAATGGTCGACCTGAGATTGTACAAGACTACACTTCATTCACATCATCCTCATTCATCCTTAATAACCTCAGTAATATCTTAACGGGTAGTTCCGGAGGCTAAACAGATAAAAGAGAGAGAATTTGGTGGTTATGTTAATAGTCAGAACTACTGGACCTGAGGTACTGAAAACCTGCACATTTTCTTTCAATCTCCCCCACACTCACAAAAAAACAGGCATATGGAATGCAGTTTCAAGAAGATGAATAACAGGACCCTTGCTTTTTTGAAAAAAATCTGTGGATGCTGCCATCTACCAAGAAATTATCCCACAGTTCATAGCTTTACTGCAAGTATGAATGTGACTGCGGGTTGCAACAGTATAGCATCACTTGCCAAACAGCTTGCTCAAGTGTGAAGGTGTTGAAGGATTTTCTCAGTAGAAGAATCATTTCTAAAAAAAATTGTGGCCACCAATAGTGTGCGACTATTCTGACTAGTGTCTGTCTAGACCCTGACTAGAATAGTGTTCTTTCTATGGGATTACTTAAAATAAATTGTTTATAGGAGCAATCCACCACTCCTCAGGCATTGAAGAAGACAAACACCAATGCTTGGATAACATTACCAATGCCGTCCAGGAAATAGATAGGGTAAAGCTAACAAGAGCAGCCAGGAAAATGGTTAAATACGTTGAAGAGTGCATACAAGTAATTGGATGGACATCATTTTCGACAACTTCTCTAAATTATTATGTAAGTGTTTACCAACAAACTATTATTTACTGACTAAAATAAATGATGGAGGCCTCTTTTAGTTGAAGAAACTATATTTATATCATAAGATACCATTTAAGAATACACCACTCATTTTTAAATTGCATTATTTATCAATCAATTTAAATTCATTACTTATACTGTAAATGTGCGGCAAATTTCATTTAATCTAATTATATTATAAATAAGATGTGCAGGTGTTATTTTAAAATCTGAGAGGTTTAAATGGGGGGGATTCACGCTTATAAATTTTTGGCAAACCAATAAGTTGCTTTAGTAAAAAATAGATATAATCTAGAATGACATTATATTATTACAATTAAAAATGTCTTACTACTTATTACAGAATTAAGTATTTTTAAATATTTATTACCAATCTTTATTTATTAATGTAGTCATTCATTTTATTAATGTACTTTTCTTTATTAATAACTACTGGTGAGGTCATCTTCATTTTTTACATAAATTTAAATTTATGACAAGGCAATACAAGTAAATAAGGTAAATAACAGAAAATGGTAGGTAAATAACTGATTATGAATAAGTGAATTTTGAAATATTTGTTATATAAAGTGGTGAGTTTAAATTGAAGTTATTATAATTTGATGTATTTATGTTGATTTTTGTCAGTAATTATTAACTGCAGCATACTAGACAATATGTTTAATATATCTTAATTCAAACACAAAAGTTAATATTAAATTTATTATGATTATCTTTTTATGGATAGCTTTTTCTTAATTAAAATTTTATTGGACACTTTTTTTTGCTACTGTTATTTTTAACTGACAAAAATGAAAGCTTCTCCTTTTTCTGAAAAAGATAGATTTCAACAAAT
>JAAAKQ030469500.1:0-23790 GCA_010016005.3 Zanna intricata | reverse complement strand
GGTTTATAAAGTCGCATGTAGTAACACGGGTAGTGAAAGCCGGTTGACTACATGCGTCTTTCGCTGCGGAATCTGCGAGTTCATTTCCTGGAATCCCTACATGGCTTGGGATCCAGCAGAAACTCACTTCTCTGTTGCGATGGTTCAGCACGCGTAATGGAGCTAGAGCTAGTTTACAACTGGGTTCGCCCTGGTGCCCAGAGGACATCGTTCGAGACTCACTAAGTAGAGCCATTCACCCATTGGCACGATAGTTCCCACCTTGGGTTACGACTGCATTTCGAAAGGTGTCGCAACATCACGGAGTGTATATGTAAGAAGAAGTAGTGTAGAATGTTGTTGTAAATTTGATTGTATATGTTGTAATGTGTGTATTGTTCTTGGTGTATAGTATGTGTATAGTGTAAAGTGTTCTGCAGCTCAATGTGTAGTGAGAAGAAAAGCTGCAGAGGCTAGGACCGTGGGGACGCCAACCTCCAAAGTCTTAAAGAATAAGACTCCCCGTCGGGGACAAGAAATAGTGAAGAATATTGTTGTGTAGTTGTGAGATAGAGTATATGTTGCGATTTGTATAGTGTTAATTGTTCTGCAGCTCAGTGTGTAGCGGGAAGAAAAGCTGCAGAGGCTAGGGCCGTGAGAACACCAACCCCTAGTCTTAAAGAATAAGACACCCCATCAGGCACTGTATGAAGTAAGAAAGTTGATTAAAAATATTGTGGTAATTGTCACATTTTTGAATGCCGACAAAAGTTTTGCAAACATCTATAAATTAAGCCCAAGCTGCACTTTCTACATTATTTAACTTTGAGTTAAATACATCATTTTTTAACAACTCTCCAATTTGAGGACCAATAAATATTCCTTCTTTAATTTTTCCTTTACTTACATTCAGATATTTCCGCCTGATGTACAAAAATCCAGGACTATCCTTCTTCACTGCTTCTTCAAAATTTTTCATTAGTTCTAGCTTGATAAAGAGAGGTGGTAAAAATTTTTTTTTTTGTGTTCAACTAAGGGCTCAGAAATAATATTTTACCCATTTGGAGTTAAGCTGTCTCACTTCTTCCATTCTTTAAAAACATAATGTTTATCCCTAGCTATACTAGTAATAACTTAATCGCCACATGTTTTCTAGCTGTTTTTTTATAATTTATTTTTTCAAGAACATCTTTCATGTGTATGTCTCTAAAATTAATACCATAAGTGATTGGTATTGAAAGATATTTGTAACTGTTATGTAGTAGAACCACTTTTAAACTATACTTGGACGAATCAATGAAAAGATGTCATTCCTCAGGTTTATAAACTTGTTTTAAGTGCAACAAAAAGTCAGCAATATTTGTGTAAAAAACCAAATTATTTTCATCAATAAAATACTGGAAAAGTTCTTTTTGGTTGGTTATGAAAGCTCAAATTTTTGTATTTTTTTAAAGTAAATTTCAACCTTACAGTCTTGATCCTAACAGTTGAGCTTAATTTTTTGATAAATTTAAATCCCTAACACAGTCATTTAATTCACCTTGTAATATAAGATGTGGCTTATTGGAAGATAATTCAAAATCAAAATCATTGTTGTCTTCTTCAGTACTGCTGATTCATCGCTACTTTTGAAACATACATTCACAGGTGGGTCAGGGACTGGAATAGTTTCACAGCGAAGAACAGGCCTACATACAGATTGCAATCACGGTTATTTTACAGTATGTTTAGATTTTTTAGAAATTCCAGACACACTTGTTAAACAAAAGTATAACAATTGGTTACATAATCTTTAGGTTCACACCAAATCATAGGTACACCAAATGCCAAAGCCTTCCTGTATACTTTTCGGCCATCCTCTTAAATATACAGAACAATTAGTGCAAACTATACGAGAAGCTCATGTCTTATCCTGATCACCAATTTTATACTGAAAGTATAAATGATATGATTTTGTAGTTAAAGATGTAATGGTTTTTTCTATTTTATTTTATAATAATCTCACCATATTCATAATAAAAAGCCTCCACAAATTTTGCACAATTTCAAGGCATTATGACTAGTGTCACTGTTAACAAACTTAAGACAGCAATAAGATTGAACAAAATTAATTCATTCCTAAATCCAGTGCTTAATACAAACAACACAGCTGTGTTTTCAGCTATATATTTTGATCTACACAGACATGATTAATCTTGTCTATGAAGGCTCTCTCTTTAGCATTAGATATGATGTCATAATATGCGACTATGATATAATTTAATTCTTTGTCTTGTATTGTTTATTTATAGCTTGCAAATTATGTTAACAAAGTTAAACAACATAAAATAAGCTAAAAAAAAAAAAAAAAAAAAAAAACAATAAAGGGGCTAACTATAAGTTGAAAAATGAAAAAAATCTTTTAATTAAAATTTTTAAAAAATGGTGGGCAAGAAAGATTCTGAGTTCATATTGTTTTCAGCATCAAAGAAAATTAAAATCATGTGTTGCATGTTAGGATACAAAAATTATGTTTATCAGTGTATTCTCAAGAATAATCTGTAATAAGGTGAAACAACAAGCTGTGGAATTAAAAAAAACAAACAATTAGAAACAAACATTCATTTTTATTTCTCTTAACATAAATCACAGTCAACATTTTTCTTAATATCTACAGCAAAATTTCTTATACTGGAAGTCGTGGTGTAATGAAAAGGGGGTTGTGATAGCCTACAACTTTACAATAATGGAATTTTATGAGAAAAAAAAAGGTCTATTATAAACATTTTACATACATTTATACTAAATATGTAAAGAAAATAAAAGGGTTATTTGGAAAGTAAAGAACAGTTTTTTTTTTTTAATTGAAATTTTTTTATTAAAGCCAAACAAAACTTTTTTTACAACACATCTGACACTTAAACTATTTTTCTACGTAATCGCCATTCAAATTTAAACACTTGTACCGTTTCACCAACTTTGCTAGCTTTCTGCATACTCAGTTGCTGCCAAGTTGTTTAACCACTCACTAACACCCTCTTTCAGTTTGTCATCACTTCCATAGCTGGAAAACAGACGGAAATCACTCAGGGCCAAGTCTGGGCAATAGGGTGAATGATCAAAAAGCTCCCATCGAAACTGCTGCAGCAGGTTCATCAATGCAGCAGAATGTGGTCATGCAGAAGCACAATGCTACTAGACAACAATTCACGCCGTTTGTTTTTAATGACATGTTGAAGCGCCTGACAGTAGGTCAATATATTTATGGTCTTCCCTCTCGGCATGTAATCAATGAGTAGAACACCTTTTCGATCTCAGAACACTGTAGTCGTAACTTTTCTGGTGCTCAAATTTGTTTTGCTCTTTTTGGTTCAGATGGAGAACAGGAATGATGCCACTCCCTTGACTGGTATTTTGTTTCTGGAGTAATACGTGAAAACCAGGTCTCATCACCAGTAACAATGTGGTTCAAAAACTCATCGCCATCTTTGTCGTGAAAAAAGTTAGTGAAGCTCCCATTCGTTTTCTTTGTGTTCTTCCATCAAAATTTGAGAGACCCACCTTGCACACACTTTTTTGTAAACCAAATCACCACTAACATTGTCATAAAAAACAGTTCATGAAATTTCAGGAAAGAATGAATTTGGTTCATCTATCATGAAACGACTGTCCTGTTGAATTTTTTTCTCAATCCTTGATTTGAGTTCCGTCAGTCAAAGATGAAGGTTGGCCCAAGTGATCTTCGTCGTGAACATTCGTCCATCCGCCATTAAACATAATACACCATTTTCGAACTGAAGCTTCGATCATCACATTACCATAAACCTCTGTTATTTGTCTGTAAATTTTGATAGGTCGCACTTCTTTCAATTCAAAAAGCGTATTACACTACGAAACCCACAACTGGCAGGATCGTTAATTTTGTCACACATTTTAAAGACATACAAATAATCAAAACACGACTGTATTGGCTCACTGTTAGCACCAGACTGACCCAAGGTGGGTGGAAGGTCAATGACTCAGCAGCGAACGCAATAGGGGAACTGCATTGCTCGTCAGATCAAAGCTTTCTTTACTTTTTGAATGACCCTCATAAATTAACAGGATGGTTATGTTGATTTTTCAATTAAAAGTTTCTCTATTTATGGGTCTATGTTCAAAACACACAAAAGCAAATTATTTTCACAGAGAAAACCCATTTTACAGAGGTAAGAGCAAACCAAACCTAATCCTAACTCTTCAGATGTGAATTGTAGTTTAATGTTTTATCGGCAGACATTTCAATGAGTGATTGTGAATCCAATTGGTAACTTAGTAGCTGCAACAATGTTTTCACTTAATGGATTCAGAATCACCTCTTTGAGAAATCATTTTTATCTTCTAGAAATATTTTGCCAACTGAATTTTTATTCATGTAAATGCATTTTCATACTATCAACTCTGTGGTGAATAATAGTGTCTCCTTCATCCAAATTTTTCTCCATATGATCAGAAGCGAGTGGAAACATATCAAAATTTTTTGCTTTGAAGGCGAGTAATCCAAATATAAATCTTCTTAATAAAAGCATGAACTTTATCTGTTATAAATAAAAAATTTTTATCACATCCTTGTAAATTCACACATTCAAGTCGTTTAAATGCAAAAATACATCATCTAAGTAAGCCAACAGCAACACACATTCATTATTCTGCACAAACATTGAAAATGGCATTTGTTTATCCTGAAAAAATTTAATTTATCTTGAAATTTCAATAACTAGATTAAAATTTTCTTTCCCCTGCAATAACCATCTGACTTCTGTATAGAAAAAAAGAGATTCTTTCTTTTCACCCATTTCATTATATAGTGTAGCAAACAGCCTATTTTGTAATAGTTGGCATTTAATAAAATTAACAATTTTTACAGCTTATAAAGAATTTGTTTGAAATTTTCTGGGATATTTTTTTAGCATGAATATGTGAAGCAGTGCATCCATTCCACCCTTGGTAGAAGACATCTATTAATTTTTTTCAGAAATCCATTGTTTTATCCTAAAATTGCCTTTACACCATCACTACATACTGCAATACATCTTGTTCATTTTATGATAATAGTGTTTAGTAGCTTCATAATTTGCAAACAACATATTTTCTTTGACTGAACTGTCCCTACTGCATTCATCTCTCACAAACATAATAACTAAGAGATGTTTGGCACATCTATTGATTCATCTTATTGAGTATTAAAAAATTCACCTAAACTCGCTTACTGAATTATCAGACTGTGAACATTGGCACCCATATCATTGATTCGCCTTGATGCTGTGCTGTTAGAAAATGGATTATTTTCTATTTTTTTGTTTCTTCCACATCTATTAAAACACTGAACATATCAAAGTTCAGAAGACAATATGAGGTTTTCAGTGATTTACATGGAGTTTGGACATGAGATTAAATGCCGTGAAATTAAATGTTTCAAGTGCACTTTTATCAGTATGTATTGATTTACAAATAGAAGCTTTGATTTCTCAAAGTATGTAATTTTCCAACTTCAAAGTGTCAAATTAATTTTGATGGTTTCATGCTTTCATCCAGAGAGGATTTAAAAGCAAACAATAAAAAAAAATGAAGATGTTACTTGATAGCTCTATATGTAAAGCAAAAACTTTCAAAAAAATTCTTAAACTGAAAGGAGATAGAGAAGAACAATAAACATAAACTTTGATTTTAAAAGGTAAGAAGTGATATTACGGAGAGCCATTTTTTTAATTATTTATACATGCCTTGTAAAAACAAATTTACTTAATAAAGTTTTCTCTAAAATGCCTCTGAAGAAAATCTAAATTGGGATTTTCACTGTATCTTGGACCCCTTAAATAAATTTGAAAAAGATATGAACAATTCTCCATACATAAAAATATTTGATTCAAATTTGAAGACAGTCTGTTAGGTCAATCCTGAAATATAAGGCTTAAAGTAGTGTGACACCTAAGTACATGTACACATGTTTTTTGTGGTCTAGATCAGCGTTTCTCAACCTGGAGGTCATGTTGATATATAAATGATAACAAATTTTTTTTTTCTTTCTTATTTTAAACTTTAGTGTTTATCTTTCCATGTTGTATATGAATTTCAACAGCCTGAGATTCCTTTATAAGTGTATCAATCAACTGTTATGTAAAGTCACTACAGTGTTGTCAGGATATATAAGCAGAAAAATTTTAAAGGAAGCCATCAATTTTATCCTTCACTCAAAAAATGAATGCATTTCTGGACAAAATGTGTTACTGAGAAAAAAGTCCATATGATGAAATTAATGCACCTCCAAATTATAATAAATAAGAATAGTCTTAGAACTCTGACACTGGAAACTAGAATATTACATTAATACATACTACAAACTACAAACTAAAAAATAATAATTAGAAAAAATTAAAATCAGCTATTAAGGGCAATTAATTATCTTACAAAACTTTTTTGTCACAAAAACTTATCTTTCACCTATCAGATTTTGTCTTCCTAAGAGGTTCTGGCAATTCTGAGATGGCTTTTTGCTGACTGTACACAACATAGGTTCACCAACAAATAATCCACATCGATTATTTGAAGAATTTTCTTCGTCATGTACTAGCAGATATATTCTAATATATAATTGCTACAATCATTATCTTGGTAGATGAGAAGCCTATCAATATAGTTCTACAGGGCTGACATGGAAGTCAACCACCCCACATATCAAGCAGTACTATACTTACAACAATAAATTATTTGAAGCAAGCCTAATCCAAGAATCACTGCAAGTTTCAAGTATGATCTCCCCTTCAGTAGTGCAGTCATCAGGAGGCAAGACAGTTTTGTGAGTGCAAACAATTTTTGGGAGCATGAAGCAGCCTAAGACCATTCACTTTGTTCATTATGCGAGTCCAGGTTTGGATCTAATTGATGAGAAACAGAAACATCATTTTCAATGTAGATTTAGCTCTTTCCCACTAACTGAAAATTTGTAGAAAAAGTAAAAAGTGCATAGTGCACATCTGTTAAAAAAATATAATGTAAAGTCAACAAACAAATAATATATTTACAATTACGTATTCAGTAGTAATTATTTAAAAAAAAAAAAAAAAAACTTATATAAACTTATAAAAAAACTTATATAGATAAAAATATCCACATGAAATAACAATTTCATCACAATAAGTTCCTTAGCAACTTAATTTTATCCTTGGCAGAAAAAACAATCAGTACAGAACAAAAATGCACGATTAGAATAATAATACATGTACTCTCCATTAACAGATGACCCAAAAACATTCTTTCTTTTGATTTAAAAGTATAATTTAAACAATTGTTAGAAACTTTGGTTTTGATTTTTATAAATAAAACATGACTTTTTTTAAGTTTTATTGATATGTAGATAAGCAAAATATCTATTAAAATAAACCTAAAACTATTATACTTTAAAATAAATAAAGTTACTGTCATTAACTATTTCATATTAATTTTAAAAACAATTACTTATAACTTTAAACTGCCACAGTCACAAACTTACTACTTCAGCCAAAGTGAACCATTAGACACTTATATTAAAAATTAATTTTTTTTTTAACCAACAGTATTAGGTAAAGGGAACCAGTTTCTGGATTTTTTTTCAAAATGAAATAATTCAATTTTCATGATAGTTATTTGTAAAAAAATTAAACGGATCTCACTTACCAAAGAATTTGCATAGAAATTTAATGAATTTATTACATAATATAAATTGTTATAAGACAGATGAGAAGTTGTAAAAAGAAATAACAAATAAGAAAAATTTTTATTTTGATCTCTGTTTTAAGAGTTGTTTTAGTTAATATAATTCAAAAGAATAAGACGAGGAAAAATGAGATTTCTGATAATTCTAATATTTATGATATACAAATACCAAAGATTAAAGATGCACTTACATGCAATGTTTAAAAAATTAATTTTATAATAATTAGGGGTTAAAATTGTGCTTAAAATCTAACAAAATCAGTTTGTAATGTAAGGTTTATTTATTTATTATTATAATTAACACTTAATTCTATGACTGTTTAATATTTTAGAATTCATTTAATTACAACCACACTTCTCAAACCAAAATCAAAGTACAAAATACCTCCTCATCTTAAGAATGAGGAGGTTCATTTTAATAACCTAATAAAGAGCTAAACTTGCTAAATTAATAAAACAGTTTTTAAAATAGGTAATAAGTGAACTAATAATACTCATAAAATTTCACCTGAGCACCACAAAACATTTGTAAAGTTTTTTTTTTTAAAAAAACAAGCAACAAATGTTTTATAATAACTAAATGAAAAAGAAATCGCATACAAAAGATATATTTAACATAATAAAAAATTTCAGTTGAAACATGTTACCTCACTTAATATGTTTCTCTTCTACCAATTGGTGTAAAGGTTGTCAGATTTATTATTTTCCAATTTTCCTACTTCATTATACTTTATTTCCCTTTACACTAGAATTTTTTTCACACCAACTTCTCATCTCCCACTTGCATACCTCATTACCTAGTCGTGCCTTGAAACTTAATTGAATAAACGGCCCATACTTAACAAGTATCTGGGGCATTGAAACTGACTATTTAACTTTAATTCAATCCTTAAATGTCCACGATACTTCATATATTCTGATTATAAATCCTGTTCTTTCTAGTATTTATTGTCCACTCTAAGATAGCATTGCATGAACATTGCTTTTAATGTTCCTCAACCAATCTCTGAATAAGTTCTGAAGTCATATATATTTGGTACCACATGTATTGAATGTGGAATCAAGGTGGATTATTGTTAAACTGTTGTAACTTAAATATGAAAACAAAGATCAAAAGTATTTCAGTCAATAATGTACACACCTTTATAAAAATGAAATAGTAAAGCTGTTTTATATAATACTACTATTCATGAATAAATTCATAAGGCAGATCTACATATTAATTAAGACATACATCTCATCTTCACTTCAAAACTTGGAATGAAGCATAAAGTTTTTAAATAACTACTTAAACTAGTAAAATATTTTATAATGGACATCAATGGATATCCACTGATATTTATAATCAATTCTGAAAGCTGCAGCCTAGAGTTAAGAGAACTTTCTAAAAGACTGCGTTCTAACAATAGTATACAAAAAAAAGAAGATTTCTCTGGTCTAGAATTCTTTGAACTGAACATCCTGAAATTTTTTGTTAGTTCTTGGACAATCATTGGATAAGTCTTTGCGCCACCTGGTATATTAATGTTTACAAACTTCAATGAAACAGTCTAGCCTTTATCACAATGTTTCACTCTGAATGTTGAGTTGAACTTTCTTAATAATGTTTTAATTCCAGCAACATTAAACATAAAAAGTTACAGTACAATTAGGAATTTTGAAATTCATGTTTTACAGTAAGTAGCTTACATTTTTTAAATTATTTACAATAATTTTATTTACATAAACTTAAGAAATGTATAAAATATAGTTTTGAAATAAGTAGTTATACATTTTTTTAAATTTATAATAATTTTATTTACATAAACTTAACAGAAGTATAAAAGATAAATAAATCAATAACAATTAATACTTAAAACAATAAAATCATAAAACTTTCAAAATAAAACTAAGATCTCTATTCTTGAGATTATCTCTACTAAGTATATTATGTAACAAGTTCAAAACACTATGAACCAATTTAGAAGAGATTCAAATATTCAAAAAATATCACAAATTTAAAAGAAATAAAATATGAAGTACATTTAGTAATAAATACAATCTCCAAATATGGTCAATAGAATACTACCTACTGTACTCCTACATAAACTGCTAATAACAGGTGCTGTTACAGAAGAAACAGTTTTTACTTTGCCAGTAGATTAGTGAAATTCACATGAAAATGAAACGATTGTTGGAATGGTGAGACAATGGGTTTGAAAGTTTATCAATAGACAAAAAATATATGATGAGGATCTAGTGGGTGTCTATTCTTGATATTAGGTAATGATATATTTAGTGCAGATATTAAATTACGGAATAAATAAACATGGTTTATCATATCATTAATTTCTTATTATTTTTCTTAAATTTCATGAATTGTCTGTATCAAATTGTGACAGATGTTTCAAAATTTTAAAGACAATGCTTTATGATATTCTCAGCTTCATGGTCCTACTCAAATCCAAGAGCTCACCATGTTGTTTGCTCGGAAATAAATGGATCACCCTCCCAGACTTAACATCAAGTAACTTTTACTTCTACCTGCACTTTAAGTAGTTCCTTGTTGTTTAGCAGTATGATGTAGTCAAAAGTATTTTACATATTTATTACGTATGCTTTACCATCTTCAGAATTTATATTTAGTTCATAGCACACAAAATTCTAGTTTTTAGAAAATATTTGATGCCTAACCTAATTTTTTTCTAAATTTTATTTTGTTCATAAAACTGTTTACTACAAATCCTGATTTGTTTCTGTAATTAGGTTCAACTGCCTTTACTGATTTTTTCTTAAGTGATCTTAATGGATATCTGTCAGTGACTTGACTGTCAGTGACCAACATTTGCACCGAATGTACCTCATAATCACAAGAAATCTCCTGATGATGAAACTAGTGATGAGGCTATTAGTCAAGAAAACTCCAGTAAAATAGATAAACCTAACCATCAAGATGCTGAACTACAGCAGTGTAGAAGACTGTTTTAGAAGATGAACATTGACTTAAATCCATTTTTAACACGTTGAGGTAAAACAAAATGCCATAAATTTGCCTCCAATTGAATACCTCAGTAAGTACATCCCTACTGACATTTTTGAAATTTTAAATGAACGTACATCAATAGCACATTCCCTAGAATATATAGTATTGCCTTGTATTAGGAGCAAGACTATAGAATTTCAGTTATTGCTGATAATATTATTAGAAACAGATATTTTCTTTTGAGACATAATCATAAATTAAGAGAATATTACATTAGAAGACGAAAAAAATAAATTTTGGAAAGTAAGCCTATAATTCAATCAGTTCAAAATGGTTGTGTTGAATATTAGGCCAGATAAAATATCAACTGACAAGCAAACTATACCCTTCTGGGGTCACATTTCTGCTTGTTAGTTTGGAAAAGGAAAGCCCAATCCCTGTGGGTTGAAATATTTTGTAACAACTGCTACAAATGACAACTCCTCTACATTTTTTTATTTATGAAGGGAAAGGAGATACCATTATTGAAGATTAATGTTGTAATTACCTAGATTCTAGAGGTAAGGCTGTTATGAGATTAACAGAAACACTTTCTCCAACGGTAATGATCTATATGGATTGCGTTTTTACACCTGAATCCCTTGCTGGATATTTTGATTTTAAAGAAGTACAAGAAAAAACAAATAAAAACAAGAAATAAAAAACAGAGTGCCGAAAAACTGTCAATAAGGGTGAGAATCTATTGATAAGAAATTTCGAAGTGATGGACAGATAGCTATAATAAAATGGTATGATAACCATTCTGTAACTCTAATATCGAGTAAGGAAGGGGTTTCTCCAACAATTGAATGTTGGCATTGGTCAAAGAAAGAAGGCAAGTACATAACGATTACATGACCAAATAATGTTAAATCACACATTTTGTGTATAGGAGTAGGTTTTTCGATCGTGAAATTAGTTTTTACATGATAGCAGCATGAACTAGAAAGTAAAATGAACTTGTAATAATGCACATGAATGATTTTTCCATAGCTGCTTGTTGGGTTGAGTGTAGAAGAAATCAGACAGCTTTGGGATCACCAAAAGAAGAAGTTATGGATTATATTGATTTTAAACAAAAGATACTGCTCTACTTTTGATACATTTAAAAAAAAGCAATCCACAGATTCTAAATACGAACCTGAAAACCAAACTAAGTGACACTGAGGAACAGTCTCCTGATGTCTTACTCAGAAAAGAAGAACCTGCCAAAATTTCCTTCACCTGATGTTCCCTGCAGGGGACAGGCCCTACTTAGGAGCCCAAATACAAAACCAAAAAAATAACAACTTAGCCAATATAATACACAACGGGCAATAATAATGCCTCGGTGATTTTCAGCAAAAAAAAAATACACAGGAAATACTGCTAAGATTATCAAAATAAGACACTTTTTTTTTGTATGGGACTGAGGAGGAAAACTATTAAAGAATATAATTGTTTTAACAATGTAATGGCACTGAGTTTCTGAACATCCCTCAAAGCATAAATACGTATGTTATAACTAATTATTAATTTTTTATATTAACCAAACTCCCCATCATAATCACTACACATATGCATGTTTATGTGTGAGCATTACTCAAAACAAAATTTAGAAAACTTTATCCCATCTCCTTATATCAGTAATAACTATAATTCAAAAAATAATTTTTATAATTTGAAAGTTTTTCAAACATCCCATCAAAAAATAAAACAGTGCCATTAATTGCTTATTTATTTACATTGATATAATATATTATGCAACAACATAAGTAAATAAAATTAAAAACTTTTCTAAATAAGTTTACAAAAAAAAATAAACTAGAAACTGTAAATAACTAGTATTATACAAAGAACTAATATTATGTAATATTAACTATTTAAATATTCGTGTAGCATACTTCATTAAAATTATTCTTTTCTAGAAAAAAAGAAAAATTATACTAATTCAAATACTACACCTCATAAAAAAATCTGTGATATATATTTAATAGGAATTTATTACACTTATGATAGTAAATACTTATGAATGTAAATAGTGTTTATTAACTACAATATTTAAAATTTTTGCTTATATAGTAACTTTACCCCATATGATATTGAACTGCCTTTTTATGAAATCAAATGGGTACAACGTTATTATTTTAATGATGTAAATGATATGAATCCAAAAGGTATAGAAAAAATCCTACATTTATATTTAGAATAGATCTAAAATCAGTCTTAACCTGATTAGAATATAAAAATTAAGTTTAACTTTTAGAAAGTATAACTTTTAAGTAAAACTAACTTTATTAAGAAAAAATTTAAATATGCCATTCTTTTTTTAAAATACAATTTTACTATTAGAAATAATGAAATATATAACAATAATAACTAAACAAAGCATATATATATAACATTTTATATAACTTAGAGATTAATTGAGCAAATTGTTTAAAATTAATTTATTCGCTATAAAAACCGAAATCATACTGTAAAATTTTTCTTTCTGTTATCTAATTTCATTAGACATTGAAACATTTTATTACTTACATGTATAAAAAATATAATACCTTTTTCACAACAAAAAGCACTTTTCTACAAAATAGTTTTTTTATTTAATAGAATTTTTATAAAAATATAAAATAAAATTTTGATATTTTTTTTTTTTTAAATTGGGAAGAAATACAACAGATTATCAATAATTGTAACCTGAACCATAAATGGTATTGTTTATCCATTGATATCAATTTTGTTACATCTCAAACAAAACATAAAGCAAACAAATAAAATAAATTTCATTAATCAAATTAAAATTACTTCATCATGACATAAATACATTACACTATGAATAAATCTAGAATATTAACTTACACTTAATAGCTGTTTCAGCAAAAAATTTAGCAAAATTTTAATCTATACATAAAAATGGATGATTCAAAGAGAACTTCACAACTTTAAAAGTACGTAACACTTTATTTACATAACTTTTAGAGATTGAGTTTAAATAGGTTTCATTTCACAGCAAAACATATCAAGTTTTCACTCGTGTAGTTAGTTCATTATATTCATTACCATTTATACTGGTAGTTTTTCCCACCACCTGCAGTAGCATCTTTTTGCCTTGTCATCTCCCAATACGACCCAACTCTCCAACTCGACATGATCATGTACAAGTTACCGTGAAAAAAGTGATGTGTTTTTGTTATGTGGTGTATATGTTTGATATGAATTGTACAGAAATTACACAGTGAGAAAAACATTGTTAACTGTTTTATACATCATGTGTGTGAGAGAGCATAAGTGTGTATAACCTGAGATCCTATAGTGGGGACTGCACATTTTGCATGCAACCTGCTAATATTAATGGTAATGAATGTGGTACCAAATTTAGTACTAATGGATTTTCTAGAAAACTGAGATTTTCTTGATACTAGATTCCCAGTTTGGTGGATTGATAGTGAAGGTTCAATTGCATGGCCATCTTGCTCCCCAGATTTGACCCTGTTAGATTTTTTCTTGTGGGGTTTCATTAAAGAATGGGTTTATGTACCACATTTGCCTGCTGATCTTGTAGAGCTAAGACTTTAAATTAACACTGAAGCTACAGAGGTAATGCCCAACTTGGTGGCTACTGTCTGGAATGAAACTGACTTTAGGTGGGACGCATGTTGTGTTACAAATGGAAGCCATATCAAACCCTAGTGAATGTTAGGTGACAAACTTGATGCATTTTTCTATGAAATGAGATCTCAACCAAATCTGTAAGTAATTTTAATAAATTTTTATGCTTTTTTAAAGTTGTGATGTTCTTTTTGACTTACCCGGTATAATAGGCTTAGTTTATTTATATACCCATATTTTTAAAATTAATTTTAAATACTGAGATGTTATGTTAATTTAAATTGGTAACAATTGTAAGGTAAAAAAGTGAAAAATTATGTTATCAAAAAGGAAACATGATTAGGTTAAAGAAAAAAAAATTGAACTTGTTTGTTGAAAGTAATATCTTAAATCTGCCATCATGAAAATTATTTGTCTTGTTCACCAAATTGTGAGAAAACATAATTCTTGATCTGATCTAAGGTTTTTAAGTTCAAAATAAAAAAAAAACACATTAATTCATGGAGTTATCTTTTTAATTTATATATAAGAGGAGTTCCATAATTTGTTATAGAACAACAAAAAAAATCAGCATTTGATAAACCATGTGTCAGATCTGTCTTATCAAAGAGGAACATTTTACGCAAGTCTCAGTTTTGATTTTTTAGGGTCAGGAATAACTATCAATGATATACATGAAAACTTTCAGAAATAATTGTACTCAAAAACAAGCATCCAGGCAGAATTCTACATGGAATCATTCACCAATGTGGCAAAACATACCTGCATATCACAGAAACTATTCTTCTCTTTTGAACTTGTACTGATGGAAAAATGTGACTATATCTCTGACCTCATCCCCTCTGACTGAAGTTAGAATGGTGAACTTTTACTTATTCAGGAAGTTAAAAGTAAATTATGAAGGAATGTATTTTACAAAGAGAGACCTTAAATCAAATATCTTAAATACTTATTTAATTTTACTAATTATGTGAAAAAGTAATACAGGTAAATTTAATTTTTTCCAATAATTTTGTATTTGATATCTATAAAAAAGGAAAAATTAAATTGTTCTAAATTGGAAAAAAAGTTTTTGAAATTTTTCATATACATTTACAGAAAAAATATAATAAATACAGATCATAGCTTAGCTATACCAATTGATAGATAGCTTTGCTTACCAACTGGTTTTTATGGCCATATATACAATGTTAACCTGCTGGGTTAGTCTAGCGGTTAAACTTGTCATCATTAAATCAACTGATTTTTGAAGTCGAGATTTCTAAGGTTTAAGTCCTTGTAAAGGCAGTTGCTTTTATAAGGATTTGAATGTTATATTGTGGATAGCGATATTCTTTGGTGGTTGGATTTCAATTTACTACACGGCTCATGAATGGTTGACCTGAGTCTGTACTAAACTCTGTTTAGTAGTATATTTACACTTACATTGTATTACATCTGCATCTACATCAGAAATAGCAAGCCAGTAACAGTTATTGCATTTTCCTATACACTTACACACACAGCCAGAGCCAACAGTAACAGAAAAACTGACTGGAGAAATATATATACATATATATATATATATATATTAATGATATTGGGTCTATTACAAATACAAAAAAGTTAATACTGGCCACTGTGAAACTGTACTAAAATGTATGATTTACTTTAAACAAATACTACAAGAGATTATTTTAATATAGTAATTTCTTGATTTTTATATACTAATCTGAGTGGTGAAATTCTGAATTAAAACAGAGCAAAAGATTCTAAGACTTCAGAATGAAATAAATTTAATGAACATCACAATAAATATCAGTGCAATAAAATGAATTCTAAAAAAAAGTTATTTTAGTAAATTCTATATATAATAATTAGGTAGAAAGTACAAAATACACTGTCACAGAAAATACAAAAATAATGTATTAAAATCAGAACATGTTAGATATTGTATGTGATGAGATCAGATCATTCTTTCTTGAGTTAATTCATAAAATTACAAAGAAACATATTATATTAAATAAATATATATTAAAAAACACTTACACATACATATTATCAATTACAAAACATAAATATTATGTTTAAAATAAATATATTAAAAATATACATAATGTTTACTGTAGAAGTTACTGACAATTACAAATGCTTCAGAATCTTCATCATATTTAATGACAAAGGGTCAAAGCATTTTGAACGTTGGTCAGAACGAATCAGGAGTACCATAAGAAAGACGAGACTGATGACCCCGCCCAGATTCTTCATCTAGATACATCATCGATGATTTATTACTACCAATCAGCTCTCGTTTAGGCCTCCAAACACCTCGTACATCGTTTAATGAAACGTCCATATCTTTAAATGTATTTAACAATATTATTGCAACAATTACTACCAGGAAACCACAGATGTTTCCTAATATGTCCTGCATACAAAAAAATTAAACACACATATTACTTAAAACAACATCTATAAATGTTAAATAATAGTAATAAAATAATAAAAAATATTATCAAAGTAAAAAATTCTAAATATAGCTAAAATTGTCAAGTAACACTTTCATTGTAGTACACAGATGCACTGCCTCAAAAAGTGACATCTTTTTTACAGAACATTTGAATGACATTTTTTACTGACTTAAAAAGGAAGGAAGTTCTCAATTCAACCTGCATGGTTTTTATGTTTGCTAGCAGGAGTACCCAATTTTATGTAGTGGTGTTCATGAGACAGAGAGAGAGAGAGAGAAAGAGTAAATACAGATTCCAAAAAAAAAGTATAAGCCTAAAACACAAAATATTACTTTTATTACTTTTACAATGTGCAAGATACAATTTAAAATTGTCAGAAGGGGGAATGTCATCTATTATTAAATATCAATCATATTTAAATTAACTTTTATATAAATTTCATTAAAACAGGTGTTGTTTTAATGTCATAAAAAAAAATTGAATTTTTGTACAGAATCAGTACAAAATGTACACTATTAGGCTTGTTAGCTGCAGGTTTTTTTTAAATGTTAAAAGATCAAAACACCATACTGATATGAATATGCACAAGACAGTTTTAATTTTTTATATATAACAAAGGTGAGGAAACGATTCTACAGGCAAAAATAAGAAAAAAAAAGGTTTATATAAACACGTCACATGCTGTACATACAGAATCTAAAGTCTGTCTGTAAAGATAAAATCACCCGGTCTGGAAAACAAATCATTTACCAAACTGTCATCTGAAAATAAAACTCCTTCCAGCAAAGAGGGTAGCTATTAATATTAATTCATGTTAGAAGTGAAGTAGTGTTCATGGAAAACCTTTAAATTAGCTAAAATAAAATCTAGCTACAGTAGAAAAATACAACTCTGAAAAAAATCTTCTGAAGATTATTGGATATACTTAAAAATATAATATTGAAATTTCATATCTACATTGTTTATGAAAAGATTAAATAATGAAATAAAATGGAATTATGGACACTACCGTACCACTATAAGCTTAATGACATTCAACCGGTTTGGGTATAAATAGAAAGTTTTATTGAGAAAGATAATAAAATTTTTCAAATTTCCTATAAAATCAAAAATACTTCCAAGTAAAGTGATAATTCATGTTAGGATTTAACAGCGGGAAAAGTGTATAAATCATGTTATCAATAAGGTAAAAAAAAGTGTATGGGAACTGGATATAATTCTGTTGAAAATATTTTTATATAATAGTAACTATAGTATTTTTAAAAATAAAAAAAAAAAAAGAAGAAACCCACGTTGGTGTGACAGTATTATGGTATTAAATTATAGAAAAAAAATTATTTAAAATATTTCCATTAAATAATATATTAGAAATAAATAAAAAATTTCAAAACAAGTAAAAATTACAAGACAACTTGGTAGTAAAATTCATATGATCTACTCAGAAGTAGGCAATATGCCACATCAATATTAATACTGACTGCATACATTTGTTTAATCTCACTCATATTGATGAACTGACTTCAATGTCTATATGCGGCCAAGCCACAAACTTTTTTTTTTTTTTTTTTTTTTTAACTTCGGACCACCGTTAAGATATACCTTCAGAGGATGAGATAAACGAATTGTAGCGTGTGTGAAAAATGCCATGCCTGACCAGGATTCGAACCCGGGACCTCCGAACGAAAGGCTGAGGCCTACCACTCGCGCCACGGAGGCCGGCAAGCTACGAACTACATTCAAAACAATCTAACTGAATAGGAATGTACACTTTATAAAAATTTTATTATTTTTATGGATTTTAACAAATTTAATAATCAAAAGTTTATAGTAAACATGATACTTTCTAATAATTAACAAATAAATAGTCTTTAAAATGTCTAAAAGAAAAAAAACTAGACCACTGTTCAAATCTTATACTACAAGCAAAAATGAAAAAAAAAAATAATGTAGCTGTTAAGTGTAAATATTCTCTGAATATTAAACAGCAACTGCAATAAAGTGTTGTTACACTACATTATTTTTAAAAATTCTAAATGTAACTTTCAAAAACTTGTTATTCTTTGTAAAATATTAAATTTCTACAGAATTTATCTTATTATAGAAATATCATAACAATATTTATCGTTACTGCAAGTAAAAAGGACACCCCCAATTAATATTTACATTTTAGAAATCTATATGTACATTAATATAATAAAAAATTCTCCAAAGTGAAATGTCATTTCAAAATTTTCACTAATAGTGTGGGATAATGTAAAAAGGCCCTTAAAAAGATCCTAGAAGCTTGGTTGTACTTTACAGGTTATGTGCAACCACAGTCAATAATGACTGTCAGTATATGGAGATTTTCATAAGCCCTCCTGATGTTCAATAGACACTAGAGCTGATGAGATTAAAGCTTGGCTAAAATTTTCCTCATATTAAAATATTTTCCTTAAAAAAACAAAAAACAGGATAATAAAATCTAATTTTGCAGATAACATACTCTTTATGAATTTTTGCTCTTATTAGATGTACACATTAAACAATAGATTTATTAACTTATTTCAGTAAGCAGAATACAGTTAAAAACTTAAATTCACTATTCAGAATAATTATGAAAACATTCAAGACCGGAAATCTGGAACAGCTTATTGGTTTTATGAAATAAAAATACTGACAACAGAAATGAGTCAAATCATTAATAAACTCGTTTTGAAATAAATTAATTTTATGGAGTTATTTACAAATCCATTGATATCAGTCTAAAAGATGATTCTGTTGATTTTCCTTTTGAATTTTTAAATTCTGGGAACTGAATGGATTATCTCCACAAATATTAAAACTAAAACTTGGCTGTAGCATTATGTTACTATGAAATCTGAACCACCACAGTGCTGTAATTGTACTAGGCTTCAAGCCACATCTTTAAAAAAAAATAAGTATGACTGAGCCTACGATTAATAAAACTGTTAGTGAAGGCGAACAGTAATTAACCAAGAATTTCCCTCACTCCTTCTGACCTTTCCGTTTGATTTAAAAACTGCAATCTTTTGTAAAAGCAAAATTTATTATAACAGCAAATAAATTGCAGGGGTTATTAATCCTTAAAGTTGCCGAAGTAGAATTATGGAAAGTGATGTTTTTCAAAAGCAATTTTATGTGGCATTATCAAGCCTTTATATTCAGTGCCCTGAACTTCCAGCCAGGAATGTTGTTTTACAGAGTTTTTATAGAAGCATAAAAAATTTAATGAAGTAATAAATTTGATATGGACTGGAAAAAGTTGGGTACTTTACCTTGTGCAAAAGATATATAAATATAATTTTTTTTACATCGTACATACAACAGGAGAAAATTCTTCAAAGTATTAGCAATTAAGAGAAAGAAATTATAAATAATAAAATATTACCTCAAATGATAAATGTATCCATTCTTTAAAAAGTATAGCTGATGCAGTAATAACAAGGGTTGTGAACATCACATAATATACAGGAGTAACAATTCCTGTATTAAAAAGATCTAATGATTTATTAAGATATGCCATCTGTATAGTCACAAATAAAATCACTAATATTAAGAATAACCATGTTAACCAGTTACTCATTTCATTTTGGTATCCTAAAAAAAAAAAAAAAAACAAAAACATACTTTCAATATTTGTAATTAATAAAAATTACTGACTTTATACTTACACAAAGTTCAAAATAATAATAAACTATAGTTTAATAATTCCATTTTACTAATGGCAATGATAAACAGACCAGCCAGGTAAATTACTCAATACCAGTTTTAAAAATAACTTAATTACTATTAAGGCAATTAGAATATTTACAGAGCTAAATGCAGGGCTGAAATAGGCATGATAAGTCCTCTCTAAAATGCAAGTTATTTTTAGACTTAAAATGTCTTAATTTTCTTCGACACAGTGGTTAGCTATAATGAATTTTTACTCTCAGAAAAAGCAAGTACCAATTTAACTGGTATCACTTAAACCTCATATGCTTATATACGAAGGGCTTTTTTTTTCTTTTTCTTTTTTGATGGACTATAAAAAAAAGAGAGGTTAACATAATAAAATAATTTTATTACTAAAAGTTGAGTAGAGCCTAACTTACTTTTCTATCATCAAAACTTACTTACATAATCATCAAAATGATTGAAGCATTTGTCTTCTTTTCAATGCCCTCTTCAAAGAAGTGTTCTGCCAGTGAGATCAGGTATGTCTTGACAGCCTCTGAAGTTTTTTATTGATAGCAAAGTGTTGTCTGCTAGGTGCTAGGTCTGGACTATATAGTGGTTGGTCAAAAACTTCTCACTTGAATTGTTTGAGGTCTTGCGTCACATTGGACAGTACGGTTGTGGATTGTCATGGATCAAAACCACACCAGATGAGAGCATGCCTCTTCGTTTGTTCTGGATCGCTCTGCAGAGGTGATGTAAAGATTCAAAATAAACTTTTGTTATTGTTATTCTCTGTTCTATAAAGTCCAAGAAACAAGACACCTTATAGTCCCAAAAAACTGTAATCATTGTTTTCATGTTGCTCAATATCTGTTAGAACTTTTTTGGCTTGTTGGAGAAGAAGTGTGCATCCACTGCTGAGACTGTTCTTTGAATTCTGGGTTGTCATACTGGATCCAAGTCTCATTGCCAGTAATGAGTCTTTAAAACCTCTTCCCCCACATTATTGTAATGTGGGGGGAAACATTAAGGCTGACATCATTTGCTGTATTTTGTATTTGTCACTCAATATCTTTGGGACCCAACATACACACAGTTTCCAGTATCCTAAGTCTTTAGTTACAATTGTGTGAGAGAAGAGCTCACAATGTCTGAAATTTCTGCAAAAAGCTCACTTATCATAAATCTCCATTTATCATGAGCAAACAGGCGTACAGTAGCGACAGACTTGCGTCGCTACCTAAATTTTTTGCCACACACTAGGCTCATTCTGTAATGGATTTCAACACTGCTACATCCTTCGGCTTGCAGTAAACATATCACACTTCGTAACTCACACTTAGTGGGAGCATCAATTGTAGCAGCCATGTTCACTTGCCAGTAGCATGGCTCAGACTGATGCAATGGAGCTGACAATGCCAAAGGTTGTGGTAGTGGGGGGGGGGGGCGTAATCGCACAATGTGCAGAAATATATATATATACTTACCTGTACTGACTTCAGAATGTTGTACTGAAGAAATTTATATGGTATATCATACTAACAGTTTGAGGCAGTTCTACATTCCAATGCATTTGGGCTGTAAAATTTACAGCAAACACTCTATCAGTATCTCATTGTCATACTCATCACTATTTCTAATATTGTTTGGATAGCTAGAAAGCTGATAATTGGTGGTTAGCTATTTTCAAGGAATATTTACGTAAAGTAAATATTATTTTGATTCAATCCATAAAGAAATAGATTAAATACGATTTAAAAAGAGGTGAAGACTCTGGAATATCTGGAAACTTGAAACCTGCCTGTTTTTTCAGGTTTCCAACAAATAAACCTTGGAGAGCTAGTGGAAATTATCACCTCCTTAAAGAGTTTTTAGTGGAAAAGATCTCATCTTTATTCATTCACATCTAACTTTTCCTGAATGGATATAGAAGTGAGATTTGGCATGATTACTCCAAAGAGATTCTCAGGATAAGTATTCAAAAGTTATTTTCATTAACAACCTAAGAAATTAAAATAAAAATCGGTTAAAAGAGTTGGTGACTACAGCTAAGAAGAGATTTTTACCTCACCAGAATGAAATAGCACATGGAGAGTTTTAAGTTTGCTTACAGCCAGTAGCAAATTTAATATATTCGATCTAGGATACCTCTTCTTGTGCAGGAAATGTATATTTGAATTTACCTGACACTTGAAATTGAATTTTCATGTAAACTATAGTCTACATAGTTAGAATGCACATGCATAGTTCGACAAAATGATTTTATAACAAAGAAAATAGGATAAATAACATTGCACAGTAATACAAAGAACATCACAACAATAATAAACAGAGTTGAGTATGAAATACACTACACAATCGTTGTGAAATTAGCGAGTAATATACACAAAAATAACTTAAAAATTACTAAATCTGACACTCATCCATGAATAAAAGAATGGGTCCAAAATGGGAATTATTCAGCATGTGGTATTCAAAGCAAGAATGAGAAAGGACAAGCACTACTTAATTCTTCTAACACTTTCCTTTTAAAATGTCGTTCAAAAGACAAAATTGGGAAGTGATTTTATATTTTCAGTTACATTCTGAAAGGACTAAAAAGTATATGAAAGAGCCATGTGGACAATACAAACAAAAGACAAAACAAACAATCTCAGTCAGACATTCATACACTTTGTTCTAAAACTGAACATCAAATTGATATGATAACACAAACTGTATGTTGATATGGCAAAAAAACACAAAAGAAGTAGCTTAAGAATTCAATATTCATTCATGTGTAGTACTGGTACTTCAACTAGTATAATTATAAGATCCAGTTTTTTCGGTTTAAAAAAAAGTCGAGATCAAATAAAAAAAAAATTAGAAGTGCAGTTTAAAAACTACAAAAAATAACTACAGCAACTGTTGATTTATATGAGACAAAATGTTTTACTGATAAACTCCTTTTGTCATTTATTATTTTTTAGTTGTACTTAATGATTTTATTAATTTTACTGTAAAAGTATTAATATTACCATTTGTAAATTTTTTTAAAAAGGTTTTGTGTATTAGGAAGTATTCCATTTTAAGATTTCAACAAGCCTTATTAACCATTAATTAAGCCTGAAAAATTAGCTTATTAGTAGCTTATTTTTATCTAGATTCTAAGTTGAAAAATATATTAGATTGGTATAAGATGTATAATCCCAGATTGACTGCATCCGGTTTTTTTATCTAATCTGTTAATGAATATTATCAATCACGAGCTCATAGACTTAACATCATATCGGCAGAGACTTCTTATTGCATTGTACGTTATGTCAAAGCAGAGTTCTAATTTCATGGAATAATGTGACTCACCCAGTGTGTTTTCTTTTCAAGTATTTATATTGTAAGAATTGCTGTTATTATCTTCTC